>JACVBY030000553.1:1250341-1334718 GCA_017589505.3 Metroxylon sagu
AACAAAGCACTATATAATAGAAACAACAATGGCAATCTTGAGTTCTCCAAATGTGAAACATTAAGAATGACCAGAATCTAGCCAAAATTTCCAAAAGAAAGGAATGAAATTCATCAAAAATAACAATATAGCCTGACGATGAGCCATTACATACCCATGCCAATCTCCAGTTGTCCCTCCTCCATGTCAGTGCCATTCTTTGCTAGACCCATTTTAACAACCTACAGGTAATGGGGTACTATTAGAATTTAGAAATCTACATATAACTTTGAATGTACAATTGATACCTTTCTAATGGATCAGGATAAAAAATAAAACTTATTTGTAGCTTAAATATAATGGATGTTTGATTTCTAAAAACTATAGAAAAATGACCAAGATTTAACTTTTCATGCAAATCAAATAAGATATGGTCAAAATGTCAATTATAGTTATTGAAACTTCAGCATCAGCTAATTGATCCGACAGCTCATTGATTTGAAACCTTCTGGTAACATCCGAACAAAACAGATCATATGGAATCAAATAAACAAAACCGAGATATATAAAAAGAACGTCTTCTAATATCGAAAAAAAAAAAAAATCCTGATACATCTAACGGTAGACAAAAAAACTCTACTTTCTAATATAAAAGCTTCAGTTTCCTGAACAAAATCTTTGCCCTAGGTTTGTAAAGTGCCAGATGCTAAAAACAAAATATCATCAGGAATAGACATGTTGCAGCAAAACCCTAAAAAACATTGATGTATAGAACTCCATATAAAGACTCTTAGAAACTGAATCTTGGTACCAACATAAACTATAGGAATCATGGAATCTCGGGAAAAGACATCTCGCCCGAGAACCCTAGATACTGAAAATTCTTGCATTTTTATCCAATTAATGCGGAAAAAGAGTACTGAAGATCATCTCTCAACTCTACTTCGATCAATCGAGCGAGCGACGGATCTGATAAACAAATCCGATCTATCAAGAAAACGCATTACTCCAAATCAAAGGTGAAATTTCCGCACAAAAAATACAAGAATCACTGCGAAAATAATGGAGATGAAAGAAATTTTCCCCTGAGAAAACCAATCGGAAGCAAATCATACCTCAGATTCGATCCGGGAGACGGAGGGGTAAACAGCAGAGATGGGGAGAGGACAAGCGATGAGGAAACAAAGAAGGGGACAAACGCGCCTTATATAGGTACAGTTCCTCTGGAGAGCAATGATCGGGCGAGCCCAACGTGAGGTTCCAATGTCCCAGTTCCCAGCAGCGACCGTTGGATTAAGCTGGTATTAACCGTCCGATTGATGTGCTTTCGAAAGTATTTGGAGGAGTCCAAACGTTCGAATGGTCTCGATCCCCTGTTCGTCTTGATGAGGTGCATCTGGAGCTTAAGATCATCACCGTATAATTGGTGGTGGTCCATACATATTTTTTTGCATTGGGAGTGATATTTAATTTTTTTTAATTTCATAAAAAAATTCATTAGCACCAAAAGTTTAAAATTATCTTTTTATTTATTTTATTTCTTTTTTTATCATGTTTATATTATATTACTATAACATAAATAATATTATATTATATTACATTATATCATATATTATAATATATAAACTAATATAATATAATATTAATTTTTTATAATTTTTATTTTAAGGGTATTATAATTAAATTAATAATTTTTCATGTAAAATTACTTCCAACCAAACGCAGAAAATATTTGCAAAGCTATTTTCTCAAACAAATTTTCTATGAACAAAACATGACGAAATTTTTTTTTTCCTACAAAACTTTTTTCAAAATAATGGATGTAGAAAAAGCTTTCAAAACTTTTCATAAAAAAATATCAAATGAACACTTAAAGAAATAATAAAGTAATCCTATCAAGTACGTGAGATTCTCTATATTCCTCGAAGAAGAAAATTAATAACGATAAATAAAGGATGAAGAGTGATGCTTTGAACGATTAGTGGAGATAAACATATGACGAAGACACGTTAAAGGAAAGTGATAACCTTACTGAATTGGTTTACGATAGAGCGAGTTATTCTTAAGTTGATCTGATCTATCAAATGATTTGTAGACTAGATTAACCAATAAGCACATTGTTGTAACCCCTATCTATACATTGTTGTTGCCCTTTCAATATATATTTATTGATTGATCTAATTTATTAGCCACATGATAGATTAAGTTAAACTAAAAATAATTATAAGAAAGCCTAGTCTAATCCAAATTAAATTGGCTAGCCATTGCTCTGCAAACCCATCCGCTATATCTTTATCTCTCTTCTTTGCATGACATTGCATCAACGTAACATATTACTCCACTTTGCCTACCTCTCTTCCTCTTCCTCTTTTTCATCGTTAAACCCTATCCGAAGCCTCTGCCTGCACCGTTTCTTGTGAGCTCACCAATTCTTCCTCTCTTCCTTCTCTCTTCTTCTTCTCTATTTCTTCTCCTCTTCCTCTTTCATTAATAGGCACCACCATGCTGGCTGACATAGTAACTACACTATCTTTTCCTCTGTGTCACTCCCTTCTTTGGTTCTCCTTCTTTTCCTAATTAGGCTGCTATAGGGGGCCTTGCAACAACCATAACTATTTGATAGTCATGCCACCAGCCACCTCTCGCTCCCCTTCCCTCTCTAATTCTCTCCCTTCTACTCTCTTTCCCTCTCTCATTCTCTCTCACTCTTCTCTTCTCTCTCTAAGCGTGGATATGAGTGGGGAAGGACTCGATCCATTCACCTCACCGTTACTCGCTCCTTATTTTCCTCTTTTATCTCTCAAATTTTTTCTATGCATATTTTATTCATTATCTTAAGCTTTTTATTTAATTGGTAAGCTAACAATCACCTTGACCTTGTATTATGTTTAAATAATATTATTTAAAAAATTAAGTGAAAAAAATTATGATTAAATATTCAAATTAATTTTAGATGGGCTTGAATAATTGTTAGATGTGATTTGAGGCTAAGAATAATTTCTATTGACGCCTCTAGATTTTCGTAAATAAATTAAGTAATATTAATTAAGGCCTCAAAGATTTTAGAAATTATTGATATATTGATATTTATATTATGAATTATTAGCTTGGAGTAATTGATGTTGACTATAGTCCACTTTTTGCAAGGTAATTAATTTCACACTAAGTAGAGTATTTGAATTATAAACATAAAATTTATATTTATGATATTATTTTAAGATGTATTGATAATTATATAAATTGCTTTATATTGTTTATTTACATGTAGGTCGAATCAAGTGAGAAATTATGTCATTACTAAAATTTTGATGCATCTTTGAAACCTGTATGCATATGAACTTGTGAACTATCATCACATTTACAAAAAAATATTAAAATCATATGAAACTTTATATAACTTTGAATTTATATTTCGAAAGTATTTGGATACTTATTTAGAAAATAATGCGTGTTTGTTAGTTATTTGAAATATTGATGGCTATGTATAATTGAATAAGCATAAATTTTAAAAATAAAAATAATTTAATATTGCAAAAACAATCAAATTTTGTATGCTCTTTAAATTCTTGATCAGGCTATCTAGTGGACCCCACTAATGGAGGTCATATATTAATATTTGATTGTTCTAAAACTTGATTAGAGTAGACCTAATTCATTGGAACGTAATACAATGAACCGAATTTATAGAGGTTAAATGTGGTACAATGGATCTACAACGCAAAGGTGCAGTATAATGGATCTATTTTGCATAGATTAAATGTGATATAATGGACTTACTTTGCAAAGATCAAATATGATACAATGAACCTACTCTACAAAGTTTAAATGTAGCACAATAGATATACTTTATAAGGGTTAAATGTAGAATAGTGAACCTATTCCACAAGGATTATTGGTAGAATATTGAACTTACTCAATAGGAGTTAAATGTAGAACAACATATAGTAGGCCTTGTCATAAAAATTATATAAGGTCATAGTCTCACAAATTATTGGGTTATTAAATAATGATTTTAAAAAATATTTAAATTGCTTATTAAATTACATATAAAATATTAATTAAAAATAATTTATTATTTATTAAAAAATGGTATAAGTTTTATGTTAATTTTGGACATGGATATAAACTGTCTTTGTAATTCTATATGGAATATTGATTTTGAAAATATTTATATATTATTTGAAAATAATTATATATAAAATAGTGATTACAAAATTGAAGCTTTTTCAAGTTGAGATTTCTGAGCTATTTTTAATTTATTTCATTCTCAACTCTCTTCCTAATGAATATTGACCACTTAAAATTTTCTATAACATATAAAAGGATAAGTGGTCAATCAACGAACTTCTAACCATATATGTGTAAGAGAGAGAGAGGTTAAAGCATGAGGTCCCTAAAAGTGCTCATTTACTGACTCATACTAAGGGAAATGCTAAGAAAGGCAAAGGTACTTCAGTAAAAAGAATGAAAAGTGTAGTTGTACAAATAAAGTGAGATAACAATTTGAACCACTACTACTTCTATAAGAACAAATGATACCATAAAAAGGACCGTGCTAAATATAAGAAGTGGCTTGAAAAAAAAGATAATCTTAACTTTATATTTTGAATCTTGTTTTATAGAAGCTCTTTATAATATTTGATGGAGTTCTTAAAGCTCTTGATTTTACTAACTTTAGTACTTGTGTAGACTCCACAAACAAAAAGCGGACTAACAAGACAACTAAAGGTGCCAGGAGGAATTTTGAGCTTCTTGAGATTATATATACTAATATCTTATCTTGTTCCTATTAATAGAGACCAAAAAAAAAAAAAATCTCTATCCCTATTTCCATCCTCATAGAAGGTAGGAAATCCTTATTCCAAACAGGGTTGAGTAATGCGAGTCCTCCTTTTATAGGTTGAAATTGCCACCTCTAATTGTATGATGGTTGGAAACAATGCTAGAAAGGAGAAAGTGACAATTAAATACATAAGCATTGCCTTGATGATTGTTAATCCTATGATTAAAGGTTTGTTGACTACAGTATTCAGTGATCGTATTGATCATATTGGACTTGTTGGCGCTTCTTAAAATTTAATTTTATCTCTTTGTCTATTACATTTATGAGTATATTTGGTTGTAAATAACATGACTTTTGGTTGTACACATTTAATATTTTGTCATGAATAAAGTTTTGTTTTATTGGAATCAGTAAAGCTGGACCCTAAATGAATTTGCGTTCATTCATAAAATATACTCACTTAAAAAGGATCATGCACCTTAATACATGGAAGGGAGTGTTTATTATAGAGCATAACCACCATAATTAATGCATAGAGAGTTTATGATTGGGTACAATTGCTCAACTAGATGTTTGGACTAATGATGATAAATTAAGCCATTTTATAAAGTTATATTTATTATTCTTGATGATTTTCTGACACTCATGTGGACCAAGTGGGAGAATGTAGGCTGTGTCTCACTTGGAGAATAACAAAATGGCCCATGTAATGTTTTATTATTATTATATTTCTTCTATTCAAGTTATCAGATAAATCAGGTGGTTATAGAATAACTTCCCACTAACTAATGATTGATCCAAACTTTAGTTGGGGTAAGTTTTTTATTTTTTTAATGAATGAAAATGCTACAATTTTGCTTATATAAACCTGTGACTCTCCATCTATGATGGAGGGTTATGGAGGCTTAAATTAGAAGACTCTTAAAATGCTCTTATGAGATTCAAAATACTCTTAAAATACTCTTATTCACTATTTGATCAAGTTGTTTCCTTGAACAACAATGGCTAGAGGTAAGTTTATTAATTTTTTGCTATAGAAAATAATGGTATTGTATAACCAATTGCTAACATTAAGTGAAAAAAATATGATTAAATATTCAAAGTAATTTTAGATGGTTTTGAATAATGGTTAGATCATGTTTTGAGGCTAAAGAATGATTTCTATTGATGCTTCTAGATTTTTGAAAATAAATTAAGTAAAATTAATTAAGGACTCTGAGATTTAAAATTATTGATATATTAATATTTATATTATGAGTTATTAGATCTTGAAAGGATAGCTTTGGGGTAATTGGAATTGACTATAATCTAATTTTTGCAAGGTCATTAATCTCACCCCAACTCAAGTATTTTAATTATAATCTCAAAATGCATATTTATGACATTATCGTAAGATGCATTGAAAATCATATAAATTGCTTAATATTGTTTATTTACATGTAACTTGGATCAAATGAGAAATTATCCTGTTATTGAAATTCTGATATATCTTTGAAACTTGTTTGTATCTATGTCTTTTAAATTATATATATATATGAAACTTTTCATAACTTTGACTTTTGTATTTTAAAAATACTTGAATACTTATTTAGAAAATTATGCACATATTTGTCAATTGCTTGAAACACATTAGTTATGTGCAATTGAGTGTGTGTAAATTATAAAACTAAAAATAAGATAATATTGATAAAAACTATTGATTTTTGAATGTGCTTTAAACTCTCAATGAGGCTATATAGTGGACCCCTCCAATGAAGGTTATATATTAATATTTGATTATTCCAAAACTTGATTAGAGTGGACCAAATTTATAGGAGTTAAATGTAATATGATGGACCTATATTATAGAGGTTAAATGTGATATAATAGACCTATATTATAGAGGCTAAATTGCAATATAATTAAGTTATTCCATAGAAATTAAATGTAGTATAATGAACTTCCTTTATTGAGTTTAAATGCAGCACAATAGACATACTTTATAATGGTTAAAGGCACAATATTAGACTTACTCAACAAGACCTAACTACAGAATATATAGTAGGACCTATTATAATAATTATTTAAGGTCTATTATTGCACTTTATAAAAAGAATAACTTAGAACGTAGCTAAATGAAGAAAAAGGATTCATATAGCTAATCCCAATTAGTTTAAAATTAAGGCTTTGTTATTGTTTTAGTAGTTATATAGATTGTTGGGTTACTAAATAATGATTTAAAAAATATTTATAAATTATTTAATAGAATTACATGTGAAATATTAATTAAAAATAATTTATTATTTATTAAAAATAATGGCATAAGTTTTATATTAACTTTGGGCATGGATTTAAATTGTCTTTTTAATTCTATATTGAATATTAGTTTAGAAAATATTTATATATTATTTGATAATAATTATATATGAAATAGCGATTGCAAAATTTTAATTTTGTTAACAATATTATTTATCTCATGCATTGATAGTTTGTTAAAAGCATTTTTCATATTATACTTGCTTGACCTCTCTAGCTATGATTTTGGTTGCTTATTGAGCTCTCAACTTACTCTTATTTTTATTTCTTTATTAAGAGGCCGAGCCATAGGAGGATATATTTAGGGGATAAACAATGAACTTAGAGCGAGATCTTAATCTTAGTTAAGCCAACACTACCTTTATAATTTTGTGGAACCCTCCCAGTTATTTTGCCTTTTAGAACCAATGAAAAATTTTAAAATATTTGTAAAACGGTTTTGTAGATAAATGATAAAAATATAGTAATACCTTGATATTGAATTTGTAGTTGTTTTGGGAATGGTGGCCTATTCAAGTTTTAGAGAGATCTAGTTATTTTTTAAAAAGCATAATTTCTAGCTTATTATTAGTTTAATTTGTTTGATAAGTAGTCACTTTGTATGCTCATGGGATCCAATCCTACAATTATGTGATAGTCAGATCATATTATTTAGGTCCCTTACTTCTATACGAGGGCTAAAATGTATCTGTACATAATTAATATGCAACTAAATACATACTAATAGGAGCCCTGATCCACATCAAACCGTTATGTGAATTTTTTTTTTTTCTAAATTTGTTTCTTAAATAATAATAATAATAATAATAATAAAATCAGTCTCCGTCCCTAATATTTCATTCTGTGCATTTTTGTAGTAGATGCAGACATAGCTTCCTTGGTGTGAAATCACTTTGGCAATACAAACGTAGGATCTTCCAAAGTGCTAGAAATGATGGCCAAGACGGAACAAAAAATAAATAAATAAATAAATTGATAGGATTACCCTGTTCGCATTAGATTCTGAGGTAGCGTCGCCATCATTTGATGTCAACGCAGTACATGGTTCTAAATACTTGGTTTCGTCCGCTGCCAATTTGAACCTTTCCAAGAGCAGCCTGCGGGCAAAAGATTCTTCAAGAAGATGCATAGTATTTTTCCAAATAGATTTTGGAGATTCTCCCATGGTTAGTCGTCCAAGAAGCGCTTTTGCCTAGTAAACATCCATGAGCCGAAACGCGTCGACTTGGACGCATGCTAGGCTGTGACAGCAACTGAGAGTTGGCAACAAAGGAGTTGATGACTTGGTTATAAAGCAAAGATGAAACCAAGATCAACTAATAATAATTTCAATAAAATGTTCTGTTCTTCTTTGCCAACCGGCTGGAGATTATAAGGAGCTAAGAGCTAAGCTCAACATCCCTCGCCATAACTTCACGAGGCAAGATGGCCTTGTCAAGGTGGCTGTGCGCCAACAACGCAAGTAGCATGGTAGTCAAGATCGTTTATCCTGGTGGCCGCGTTGAGCTCCATGATAGGCCCCTGTTAGCCTCGGAAATCATGATGATGAATCCTCGATGCTGCGTCACTCATCCAGACGTCTTCCGCCAGCCATGGGATGTGGTCTCGCCTGACACCGTGCTCATGTTAGGCCAGAAATTTTATGTTGTCCCCGTAACCACCCTCTGGAAGCTGAGGCAGCGTTCCAGTGGGAATCCCAATTCACCTCGTTGCGACATCCCCTCTCCAAGCCTCACGTCAAGCACTCAGCCGCTCGCTGTGGGCCGCAACAGGGCGAGTCGGCTGGCTGCGCCCTGTCCTCTGTTTGGTTGTCTGGGGCGGTCGGAAGAAGAGCCAGCAGATGTTCCTTCAAGCGAAAGTAACGCAAGATTTGTGAAGGATGTGGAGGGAGAAGAACACCATGTAGATGAGGGAAGCTTTAAATCTTTGCTCACAGGAGCAAAGCCTCAACCAGGACAGGCTACAGAAGATGGCATGAGTGGTGGCATGGATGACTCGTCTGACTTGGGGGACCTGAAGGGAGCCAAGGAACGTTCAACAAGGGTGATGACAGCTTCTTCAAAGCGGCGAATGAAGAACTCTTCACCAGGAACACCTGCTTACCGCTGGCAACCCGATCTTGGGAGCATTTCTGAAGTGTAGCGTTCTTTTCATGCCCTTCAACTCTTTTATATAACATCCGAAGCCATGGAAACTCAGAATGCTTCTTGAAGTGAAAGATGCACAGCGTATTGATTAAAAACTATAAATCATCACGTTAACACCACTTCGAGGATTTCTTGAAGGGAATTAATTCGGTGAGAAGGCACAGAAGCTTTCAGTACCTGCTGTATATTAGTAAATTTTGCATGCATCCATCTCCCCTCTATCCCCACCCTGTACTAGATAATTTTAAAGGGTCATTGGAGCTAGTTTTCTAAATTTTTTAACCAAGAAGGATCATGCATAAAGCTCCTAACTAATTCAAACTATTTCTAAAAAAAAAGAAATTATGTACCCGCTCCAGGAGAGAGAGAGAGAGAAGTCGTTTCATTCTCCACCGATTAGAAAACAGTATGTTTCATGAATAAACAATACCATGCATAGAGTTTATCATGATAAAACCTTGATATCTGAAATTCTTGATATAATTTCCCGCCACAATATCTGAATGAATAATGGTTAAAGGTTTTATAGCAGATTTCCTTAGCTTCGATTTCCCCTGCGGCTGCTTCTTGGTAGCAAGGTTCTGTTCACCTTACGTGTGATGTGAGGTCTTGTGTGGCCTCTGCACCAAAAAAAAAGTGAGTCTGGTAGTGAAATCTTGACATATGCTCCATATTTTCCTGCTGCCAATTGTTTCAGTTTTTCAAAGGTCTTTGCCCTGCAATGCACCATCAAAATTAATTTGCACACAGCAATAGTCTGGTGGTGACTGCTTGACTCGTGCTTAAAATTTTCCAGCTGCCAACAATGAACCTCAGTTCTTCAAAGGTCTTCTTGAGTGGTCTCCCGCCTTCCTGACGCTTGCCGGTGAGCGTTTCCATTGCCCTTGGGGAGAGATTGTATTGACAAGTTCTTTAATTGATACTAAGCTTATATTTTGCACCATTTTCTATGACAGAAGATTGTGCAATAATAACAAAGTATGAAACAAGGTGCTCGATTTTAATTACAAAGCCACTTGTTTCATGTGACATAAGAAAAATATGAGAAGGCTGTCCGGCAGAAATTTTTGGCACCATATGTACCCGTATAATCAAAATTCACTTTGGTTAAAATGCTAGCAAATTTTTTGCAATGAAAAAAATACCAGAAAAATACGCTAAGAGATTTGGAAAATTCATTAAGGTGCCGGATAGAACTGGCCTTACATAACTGATATTTGACGAACAAAATCATTGAGCCGAGTTGCTAAATGGCCTGACAACTGCAACTGCAATGTGTACAGAATTACATCCTATTCCATTAATGATATGAAATACTAAACCAGGAACACAGGTATTTATTTTTTATGCTTTTTGAAACATGCTAGCACACACGTAGCAAGTAAAAGCATAAGAAGGCAAAAGAAGATTTAGGATGACTGCACTGCCGAACGATTCATTGCCCTTGGGGTTATATATGCATGCATGGGATGAAGTTTTTGGCTAGTGAGAAGAAGAGTGCCTACATCATCTTCCTCCCCTTCTTTCAGTCTCCACTCGAACTCTTGTACGAATCTACCGATGGCTGTGCAAGAAATTAGCGCTGCCTGCAAAGATCCAGCGCATACCCTTTTTCCTGCTCCAAAAGCCATCGTCTTGTACAAGTCCATTGCTTCGAAATTGCTTGCTAGAAATCTCTCGGGCTTCCATTCTTCAGGTTCATTCCAGACCTTTTTGTCCATATTGCATGCATAAAGATTGATGGCAATCTGTAGAAATTAGCAAGCTTCATGAGACAACCCATGCAACACAACAGAATCAACAAGCAGATTTTTAAAAGCTGTGTGTTTTTGAGAATTCTCACCTGCGTCCCAGCCGAAATGTCATAGCCACCCAGCTGGGTGTCTTCATGGGCATATCTAAGGGGAATAATAGGAACAGGAGAATGCCTCCTTAGAGTTTCATGGAAAACAGCATTCAGGTACTGTAGCTGTGGCAAGTGCTCCTCTGTAACCATTTCAGACCCACATACTTCTCGGATTTCATGGCAAAGGCGATCCTGAAGATTAAGGAGATAAATAAAGCAGAACTGACGTAACATGAAAAAGCTAACAAGATGAACTTTGCTGGTTACCTGACACCTTGGATTCTTAGCAAGTTCATACATAGCCCATTCTGTTGTGACCATGGTTGTGTCAGAGGACTCAATTATTACTTCCCAGATCAATGTGGTCAACTGCTCCTCTGTCAGCGTGTTTTGAGACAGTAGAACGTCCAGATAGCAGTTGATCGCCTGTACATTGATGACAATTAAGGTATATTGATTTTTGATGTTTGGACTAAGCGTGTTTGTGAAACACTTGAGAACTAAAAGAGAAAGAGACGTGGAGGGATGAGGACCTCTCCAAGTGCAATATGTTTCTTCCGTTCATCGATCAGGGCCCTTGTCACCGCTCTCTTGCGAGTCACCATTCTCTCAATTTTCATTTCCATGCTCCTATTAGGAACCCATCTTAGATATGGGAAGAAATCCCTCCAGTCCACCTCTAATGCACCCATCATTGGATCGATGACTAGGACATCAAAAATTTCTCTTTTTGACATCTCCTGCCCCAGCTCCTCCACATAAATAGATTCTACATCCTGGCCCAGAGCCTGCAAGATGCTCAGGTGTTATTAAAGTTTTCAACGTGATTCCCAGCTGCAAATATGTCACTTTTGCTCATAGTGTCATCAGTACATCTGCAGACAAAAAACATCTTGTGTGTGTTGCATGGCCCACCATGGAGTGAGTATTCACTTACAAATTGAAGAGAAGAGAAGAGCTTTAATTTGAGAGATGAAATTTATACCCCAAAAAGAAACCAAAAAAAAAGTTATGAGAAGCTCATTTATAACATAAATGATCTCATCAAATACTTCATCCACGCAAGTGCATGATGCTAAAGAATTAGACACTTTAAGTACTTGAGACTACAATTGCACAGCCAGCAAATTTCAAGTCTAGATATGTACGCTATGTGGAGTACAATGAAGCAACCAAAAACAAATTTTGAAAACAGATGAATTTTTGTACATATAGTTGAGAAGAACAAAGCATGAGAATATCATAATGCAAAAGATTCTGGAATTAAACTTCGTCAGACTTAAGATATAAAACAATCACAGTCTTTAATGTGAAAAATAACAATAGTTATGCAGCAAAGAAGCTTTGGGAGACCAATTTTTAAGTGTGAAGGCATGAAACATATGCTGCAATTCTCTCCATAGATATGAATATCATGCTTGCTTGTGAAGTACAGATAGGACTTATGATATACGTCCGAGGACACTTACTTCTTTCAAGGCTAAGCGGAAAAGCTCATCCTGAAACCGCTGCCTGAAGTTCACTGCTCTTTTAGGATTGTCCTTTATCTCCAAATGAAAGGCATTTACGAGGTTATTTATCATGGCATCCCTGAGGCCACGATGTCTCTTCTGATATCGGATAGCACAGGACATCATTTTAGCTTAACATAAAAGTATTGTGAAACAAACAAAAAGTCATCCTACATGCGCTTTCATGTGAATCTTTAGACAAAGGGACAGCTCTTATATTGCAAACAAACCTGAGCATTTGCTCCCAAAACACCTGTGAGGATATAGCGCTTCACCATTTTATGGAACTCGCCATAGTCACTTGTGGCAACCATAGATTTGTTGGAAGTGAGCAATGTCAGCGCATTTGAAAGCTTTCGAGTAGAGATAGAGTTGAATTTAGTCACCATTGCCTGCCAAAAGACAAGTATTATGCCTCACCAACAAAATAAAAATCCATCACTAATGTTATTTGCAGTAGGAACACCTTTATCAGGAAATCATTGCTTCAATATCTTCAATCCATTATTCGGATAAAATCGAGAAGCCTCGAAATCATTTGATGTCTGTTTTTTATTACCTCCTATTTTACAAATATCTACAAGATGTCCTCCAACATATTTGGTTGTGTTGAAAACTACATCCTCTTGTTAAACCAAACTTGTATGTTGAGACCAACAACAGTTAACACAGAAATCTCCAGGATCATAAACGAAAAATAGACCGAGAAGCGCCGACTTACCTCTTTGGCCACTTCAGTTGAATTGAGGACCACCAAGGTATCAGCTCCAGTTCCGATGGAGTAGATAGGCCCGTAAGCTTCGGCCCATTTCGCGAAGGTCTGGAAGGGTTTCTTGTCCTTGAGCTGATGCAAATTCCCAATCAAAGGCAACCCAGGAACAGCTACATCACAAGAACACCCCAATTCAATACCCACTTGGAAAACAAAAAATAAGAAACGAAAAATAAAAAACAAGAACAAGAACAAAGCAAACCAGGACAGCGACAAAAACTTAGCATCATATCCTCACAATTCTTTCACAAGAGCAAGATTTTAATTTCTAAATTATCCCCCCCTCCCCCTTCCCCACCAAAAGAAAAAAAAAAACTGTTGTCCAGGATTTTAAAGCTCACATCCAAGTTAAATAATATCAGGAAATTTATGAAAAATAATCAAAGAATCATAGAATGGGAAATGTCGCAACGTCCACGGTAAGGTTATATATGCGATAAAAGAGGAAGGAGTTGAAAAAGAGCAAGAAGACGAGGCGCCGGGGAAGAACAGATCACCAGGGGGAAGCTTCAAGCGCCGTCTCCCACCGATGAGAAGCTTCCCGACGACGATGGCCACGGTGAGGAGGCCGATGGCGAGGGACGTAAGAGCCCCAGTCGAAGCGCTCCGCAGGGACACCAGAACAGCATCCATTGGTGGTGGTCTCTCTCTTCTCTCGATGCCGCCCTCGCCCTTTGGTCTGGCCGAGTGCTTGCGCTCTGCAGGGGCGGTCACTTGTTGGATATATAGAAAGGGGGCGCGGGGGGGAAGGTGAGGGGAGAGGAAGGAACGGGACAAACCGGAAAATTCGCATCCAAAGTAAATAATCGAAGGGATGATGCCGCTGCAAACTTTTTGTCGTCCACATGCTAAGCACTACCGAGGCCTTTAATTTCTCCACATGGGCGCTGCCGCTCGGAACGGCTGGGCTTGCTCGCTATCCTTTAATCCCTTTAATTTAATGGGCATCCCACCACGAACGGAAAAATAAATAAATATATATATTCTGCAACGTTTTTGCCCGTATGTTGGTCCGGATGCAAAACATTTTATGTTTATAAAACGTATGCAAATAATTTTGATATGAAAAAAATTATGTACATATTTATAAAAATTGATGCAGATGCAAACAAAGGATAGAAAATTGCATATACTGGTCCTGTGTTTACCCCTCTTCTCTCACTAAAAGATATACATTGTAGTCCTCCCTCCAAAATCAAAAATAAATGCATATTAATTAGCTTACTTTATTATAGAAATTAATGCTAATAATTTTAAATTTTAAACCTCAAAATTAAGGATAGAAAAATTAGATGAATTCTCCTGCTATGTTGATTCCTCTCTTATAATTATTGTTGCCTTGATTAGAAAATTAGGCACTTAAATATGGTAGGTTGCTTCTATGCATGTATTTTTAAAAAAATATTATATTTTATAATTATTGTATACTTTGTTAAATTTTTTTTTAAAAAAAATGTAGGACCATCTCTTTATTTATATCAAGCACATTCATACTGCACAACTTTATACCTATATTTTTTTTGCTAAGTATATATTTATTCATAAATGACACCATATTTTATATTGAATATTTTTTTTCATATATCCTAATTTATTTTAATCATAACATTAATTTTTTATGTCTCTTGTTAATGTTTATAGGTGAAAAAAATAACTTTTCTTTTTAAATATGGAAGTTTAATATGAAAAGATTAATAATAACAATAGCAAAGTCTTAATCCCAAACTAGTTGGGATTGGTTATATGAATCTTTTTTTCTTCATTCAACTCTATTCTAAATTACATTTGTTTATAAGATGCAAAAATTTTAAGTCTCTTTTTATCACTTTCTTTCATGTAATTTTCGGACTACCTCTACCTCTTTTCTTTATATGTATTATGTCCCTCATTCGTACAAGTGCATCTTTAAATTTATGTTGCACATATCCAAACCATCTAAGTTATCCTTTCCTTAATTTATCCTCAATTGGAGCCATCTCTATCTTTTTACGAATGGTTTCGTTTATTATTCTATCTTTTCTTATATTATCATATATCCATCTTAACATTCTTATTTTCATCACATTCATCTTATGTACGCGTATTTTTCTAACTGCCCAATATTCTATGCCATAAAGCATAAATGGTCTTATGGCTATCCTATAAAACTTTTCTTTCAACTTAGCAGGTGTTCTATAATCACATAATATTTCAATTGTACTTTTTCATTTTTATCCAACCCGCTTTAATTTTATGGACAACATCATCCTAAATCCCTCATTTCTTATAAATAATCTTTCCTATATATTGAAAATAATCATTTTAGTAACTTCATAATCCCTAATTTATACTCTACGTTCATCTTCATTTCTAATTATACTTAAATTGCATTGCATATATTCTTTCTTTAATTTACTTAACTTAAAATTTTTAAATTCTAATGCATTTCGTCATAGCTCTAACTTAAGATTATCTCCAATCTTAGTTTCATCTACTAATACTATATCATCTGCAAATAGCATGCGTCATGAAATATTATTCTGAATATGTCTCGTAAGCTCATTTATAACTAAAGTAAAAAGATAGAAATTAAGAGCAGATTCCTGATGTAAGCTTTTTGTAATAAGAAATTCGATAGTATTATTACCAATAATTCTTACACTAGTAGCTTCCCCATTATATAAATCTTTTATTATGTTAATATACCTAGCAAGTACTTCTTTCTTTTCTATTTCCATCATATAATTTTTCTAGAGATCTTATCATATGCTTTTTCTAAATTAATAAAAATTATATGAAAATCTTATTTCTTTGCTCTAAACATCTTTATTAACCTTTTAAGAGAAAAATAGCTTCTATGGTCAACCTTTTTAGCACAAAACCAAATTGATTCTTTGATATTTTTTAGTATATCTCAACTTATGTTCAATTACTCTCTCTCAAAGTTTCATAATATAACTTATGAGTTTGATATTATAATAATTAGAGCAGTTTTGAATATTTTCTTTATTCTTATAAATTAGTATTATAATGCTCTTTTTCCATTTATTAGGCATCTTTTAAGTTTCTAAAATTTTATTAAATAAATTTATCGCTCACTTTACTCCAGCATCACCTAAATTATAGTAGTTTTGAATATTTCTTTTATTCTTATAAATTATTACTATAATACTCTTCCTCTATTTATTAGGCATCTTTTTAGTTTCTAAAATTCTATTAAATAAATTTATTACTCACTCTATTTTGGCATCACCTAAATTAGAGTAGTTTTGAATACCTTCTTTATTTTTATAAATTATTACTATAATGCTCTTCCTTCATTTATAAGACATTTTTTAGTTTCTAAAATTCTATTAAATAAATTTGTCACCTACTTTACTCCAGCTTTACCTAAACATTTCTAAACTGTTATAAGAATCTTATCAAGTCTTACAACTTTTTCTACTTTTATTTTTTTATAGTATCATTTACTTCAGATGTCCTAATTTTACAAGTATACATCATAACTTTATCCTTAATAGAGCTAATAAGATATCTTAAATTATCTACATAATTTTTATTTAATAATTTATTAAAATAGTTTTTTTATCTTTTTTTAATCTCTTTTTTTTTAACCAAAACTTTTTGATCATCATCTTTAATGCATTTTACCTAAACCATGTCTTTAGTTTTTTTTGTCTTACTCATGCAATTCTATTTATGTTTTTCTTTTCATCTTTAATTTCTTCCTTATGATATAATTCATTATATGCCTTATATCTAACCTCTTGTACCATCTTTTTAACTTTTTTTTTACCCATTTTATAGTTTTCATATGCTTTTCCATTTTTACATTTAAGTAGTTTTTTTAGCATTTTCTTTTAGCCTGCTAATTGAACTTTTTCATTCCACCACCAGGTTTTCTTATCATATGATTTTTTTCCTTTTAATTTCTTAATACCTCTATAGCTACTTTTCTAATACTATTAGCTATTTCTTCCTATATGGTATCAATTTCTTCATTTATATTTTATTTTCTTCTTTCATCACTCTATCTTTAAAAGGTATTAATTTCTTTCTTTTCAAATTTCACCATCTAATCCTTAAATTCTTATGCCTTGTACTCTTTCTTCTTTATTTCTAAATACATACATCAATAACCATTAATTTATGTTATATAATGAGACCTTCACCCGGTATAACCTTGCAATCTTTATAAAACACTCGATTAATTTTTTTAGTAAGAAAGAAATATATTTGACTAGCATTATATACACCTTTAAAAGTTATCAAATGAAAGTTTCTCTTTTTAAAATATGTATTGACTAATACTACATCATATGTTATCGCAAGCTTTAAAATGGTATTTCACTCATATTTCTATCTCCAAATCTATAATCTCCCTATACTATTTCAAATTTTATATTATACTTTCCTACATGTCCATTCAAATCTCCTTCAATAAATATTTTTTGTTCAGTAAGAATCTCTTGAATTAATCCATTCATATGATTTAGTTTTAGCTAATATATATTTTAAAAATTATATTTAATGTTGAATATGTTTTTCGTTATATCATAATTTTTTTAATCATGAAGTTCATTTCCTATGCATCCCTTGGTAACATTTTTGGGTGCAAGAAAATTTTCTCATAATTGAACTTGTCAACGGAAGCACCACAAGACCTTGAGTTCCCTCCAAACTCCAATTGTCTTCTTATATTTGATCTTGATATTCTGGAAGCAATACTTTATCTATTTAGTCCTTTGAAGCATAAAAAGATTATAAACATTTTCTTCACAAATTTTTCATAGGTTAAAACAATCAAATGATTAGATTGCTTTAAGATGCACTCAAAATGAATCATAGCTCAAGGAGAAAGAATGTAAAGCTTCAATATCCAATAAAAATGAATAGACTTTTTTTTTTTTCTTCTTATCAATTAGAATTAAATTATTTTTACCGACAATAAATTTTTTTCTATCAATATTAATTTTTCTTAGTAAGTTATCGGAATCAAAATTGTCAACTAATTATTAAATACATTGTACTTATAATTTATATATTATTCTTTTCCAAAAAATATTTATTGTTCTATTGTGTAAATTTATATTTATAATTTTATTACTGCTCTGCGCATCACTCACTCAGGTATTGATGCATCATGCCTTCGCAGAGCACGGAGATAAAAATTTCGGAGCATAAAAATTTCGGAGCACGTTCATGGAGGCGTATTAGAACGAAGAGTCGAAGACGTCTCAGCATCCGCGTCAAAATGATGAAATCCAACCAGAAGAAACGAGAGTAGCGTTGGGATGCTGTCGATGCCAGACAAGCATGATGTCGGATTGCAGTTTATAAGCTATTTCAAGGAACCGAGTTGTGTGGTGAGGGTGGGCCGAAGGGATTAAGACTCCTTGTCAGCCCACCCGTTCCTCTTGTCTTGATCCATGGTTACCGAATATTCATTGCATCAATCGGCCCGTCCCAGAGAGAAAGGACAAAAAAAAGGGGCCACCGTTATCTAAAACTTTGCTCGGCAAAGGTATCAAACACTCAGGGCTTATTAGGTTCAAAAAATTGACTTAGAGATAAAAATAAAATATTTAAAAATTAAAATTTTAAATATAAAATATTTAAATTATTATGTTTAATTGATCATAGAAAATATGCATTTTTCTAAGAAAGAATTAAGCTGTCACGTTTGATTGAACACTTTCTTTCACAGAAAATTAGTGCAGAATATTAATTATATCCTTTAGTTCTTAAAATTTTTTCTATGCCATCTAATTTTTTTAACTTATATATGGATTATAAAAAATGATCAAGAAATCATGATACCAAAATTTTAAAGTTTTAAATCAAGTTGATACCCTATAAATATGAAGCGAAGTATTTTTTTCTCTCTTCTCTTCTCGCTTGCTGATTTGAAAAAATAAGGTATATAATGAAAAAGAAAGATATGTTAGAAAGAAAAAGAAAATACGCTGTGATGAAAAAGTAAATTTTATGGTACTAAAATTTTATTTTTTATAAAATATAAGATACAAGTTACTTCTATTTTTATAGACGAATAAATTAATTAAATATTTTTATTCATAAAAAATAAAATTTTATGATCCCCAGCGATCCTTTCCGGCGCGCCGCCAACTGACAAAACGTGCTCGCTCTTTCCCTTTCCTTCCATCGGATCGCCGGTCCATGACTCTTGAGAGCAGAGTGTTTTTTTTAAAAAAAAAAATAAAACAAACAATTTACTCTATATAAATATTGGATAGGAATGGTACGGGACTTGGCTATCCCCAGCTCCTTCGAACCAAACAAACGGAAAAGACTCTGGTATCAATTGTGAAGATGCCTGGCTGTTTTATTGTAGGAATCATTATACGTGTCATCGAAGCGTCACAGCTTGCGTCGTCAAACCTAGGTGACTGTTGACAGCCTCAAAAACTAACATAAAAATCAGATCAGCTTAGTCATCGTTAACACATTGTTAATATTTCTAATTGTAGCTTTGCGTGGAGCGACCGTATTGGTGCAAATGCAGCGGAATACAAAAAGAAAGAGGTATGCATGGCATGATAATTGGCATTTTACCAGAAAAAAAAAAAAAATCTGCCAACGTTTATCCAGAAATATAAATATTGAGAGCCCATTGAACAACACTTTCTTTTTCCTTTTTTTTATAAAAAATATAGCCATAGAAATTGAGATAAAAATATATTTGGTGTTATTATTATTTTTTAATTCATTTTGATTAACTATAGAAAAAAAAAAAGAAAGGAGAAACTTCATCGTTTTACTATTTTTAAAGATAAGTAATTCATATTTTTTTTACTATGTATTATTAACACTACTTTTACTATCATCGTCATCATTTCTATCGATATTTCTCTATTCTCCACTACTATTATAGGTGTTACTACCACCATTATTATTATGGCCATTATCATCATCATCATTTCAACTGTTGCTGCATTCGTTACTGCCATCGTCTTTACTCCCATCTAATGCAGCCAAAGATTTTATATCTTTCAATGGTCTAAATTAAAAATAATAATTAAAAAAAATAATTTATCAAGAAAATTTATGTAATGGTGAACTATCAAAACTAAAAAAAAGTGTAGTTATATTATAAGCTATATTTGAATAAGCTTGAAGAATGATCATATGAGATTCATGCTAAGCTAAAATATTGAGATAGAATGTATTTTATAAAACCACAAAAATGATGCACTTATTTAAAAATAAATAAATATAATTTATAAATCTCTAGTGAACTTAAGTTTTGAAGTTAATCTCCAGCCATGTAAGAAAAGACAATTTAACATGTATCATCTGACTCATCAAATTTAGAAAAAAAAGGTCTTGTTGTAAATTTTTATTTTTTTCTTAAGAATCCTATATAAAACTTGATAGGAAACTATAGCTCAATATATCAAGAAAAGGTCTTGGTAGGAGCGGGTTTACATTCCCATGCTTCGGACAGGTTAGATTCAAGCGTAAACTGGTGACACCTCATTTGAGGTAACTAGATTAAATAAAATATGATTTAAACTATAATAACTAAATGTTGAAGTAGTTACAGGCAACAAAAGCATTTATAGTTACTTATTTTAAAAATTATAAAAACTTTTATAAAACCTACATAAACACGATACTTCTATCATCAATTTGTTACAACAGTAATAAAACATTAATCCTAAACTAATTGGAGTCGACTAACTTCTACTCATTTGTTCAAAAGAAAAATTATAAACTAAATTATCAACATGTCATAACGCATGTTATAAGCCATTATAATAATGGCATGCAACAACTTCCGATGGCAACATGTCATGTTAAAAATATTATTTAAAAAATAATATTACTAAAAATATCATGATGGATGAGTTAGAATATATTTATCTAGAACAATTTGACAAATACATTTTTTATCAAAAAAATAAATAATAGGGACACAAATGGATTAGATCAAATTGAGGCATGCTTGACCCAACCTGATCTAATTTTACATTCAGATTGTGATTTTGTCGAACTCAATCCATTAGTTAATCAAGTTAGATTCAATATATGGAATTGATTTTAAATCTAGCAGGTCATTTGGAAGGGGGACATGGATTCAGGTCAAAATATTCAAATTTGAGTATAAGTTGAATGTGCAATTCGAGTCAAGTATCTAACTATGCTTTATACTTAAAATATAAAAATTAATAATTAAATATAAAATTACTAAAATAGGACTAAAAAGAGCCAAACTTCTATTATCAATTCAACTTCTACTCAACTTCCTTCAAACTCCTGGAGAATAGTTGTAGGATTTGCTTCCTATTTGTTTAAGCTCAGGATTCTCCTAACTCAAGCTATATTCTGTTACTTTTTCACCCTCAAGGAATAACCATTGAAGCTGGGTGATGATATTTTTCCTTTGTCAATCTCTCCAAGGGATCTTAATCATTTGAGATGGTTTGGAGGCACCTGAGCACAAAGCCTAATCATAATTCCTAACCTTTCACTCGAAGAAAGGAGGCTATTGTTCGACTTTCAAAACTTCAACCTCTCTGGATGTCCGAGTTGCTCTCCAAAGCAGCACTAGTCTAAGTTGGACTTAGCCTAGCCACATTAGGTATCTCCAAACTTGTAATTCTATTTTCCTTTTTTCCTCTTCTTTCATGCTATGATCGATCTAACTTGGGTTTTCTTGTTGCAAGGATAATTAACTTGGTGGCTTTGAAGAAGGCAACAAAGAAGAAGGTGCCATATGGTAGCATGCTTATCCATATGCCAATAACAACAATGGAAGGTTCCTTAGCCAATGGTTGAGCATCGAACCAATGGTAGCTTAGCAAAGAAAGCTATGATGAATACGTCATCTAGTATGGGTTCATCAGTCCCATGCCCACAACAGAGGTTAAAAGCGACCTATCAAGGCCACCATCCAAGTTGTGGTCCGGATAATGATGATGATGAAGCCGACATCAATGCCAAGCTCGAAGGTGAGGTTGGGCATTGAGTTATCGGCTCTAGTATTAGAGGTTAGCCCAATCAAGCAATAAGTCCTAGTGCTAGAGATTAGTGTTGAGGTCCCTACTATTGAGCGGGAGGAGACGATGGTAGAGTTGACTTCCACAAGCCTAGGAGTTAGTGTATCCCATGACTTAGAAGAACCCATTCCCCCTACTACAAAGCTAAAGAGGTACATTTCACAGTGGGATGTTCAATCTTTCTACTCTATTCAGGAGGTGCAGGTTGGTCTTTAGCTACTCCAGGGCATCTGCTTGCCCACAGATGTAGCCACTTTCTCCAATTGGTTAGAGGCCGACCTAATCATTGGCTTAGCTATCAGGTCATAAAGGTAAGCATTGATCTTTCTTGCTTTTTTATTTTAGGGTACTAAGTTTGTCACTGACTAACTCCTTTTTTCTTTGGTAATTTTGCAGAGATTGCACCACTTCATCACACTAACCTAGAGACTCAGTGAGAGAAACAACTAAGTCATTCAACTCAGTGAGTCGATTGATAAGTGGTGGGACTGGGCTAAGGTGAAGGAGTCCGAGCTCATCATCCATAAGGCCTGTTTGAGGTGATTTTTGTCATCACCTTAAAATATCAGCAAGCTACAATGAAGGATGTATCACTTGCAGAATGGGTTAATTTGGACCAAAACCTAAAATTTTCATATTTAGCTTACAACAATAAAGGTAAGTAAGGCCTATAATTGGGACTCCGAATGCATTGTCTTTAAAGAAACTTTCAAATGGTTAACTCAAATAGAAACCCAAAACTTTTCATATTTGGATTTGGACAAAAAAGGAAGTAGAGCTTGTAGCTGGGACTTGAGTGCATCATTTTGACGACACTATTAAATGGGTTGATTCGGGCACCAAATGAAAATTTTCCATATTGGATTTGAACAAAAAAAGCAAGTAGGTCCAGTAACTCTGACTCTAGGTGCATCTTTTTGAAGAAATTGTTAAATGGATTGACTCGGGCACCAACTCAAAACTTTCTATATTTGGACTTGGATAAAAAAGTAAGTAGGACTTGGGACTCCAAGGGCATCATTTTGAAGAAATTATTAAATGAATTGACTCAATCACCAACATAAAACTTTTCATATTTGGACTTTAACAAAAAAGGCATATAGGGGTCTATAGTTGGAAAGCTAAATGCATTGTGTTCGAGGAAATTGCTAAACTAGTTGAGTCAGGCATTAACTTAAAACTTTTCATATTTGGACTACAATAAATCGAGCAAGTAAAGCCTATAGTCTAAATACTAGATGCATCAATTTTGCAAAAACCATGAAATATGTTAATATTTGGATCATGATAAAAGCATCAATAAGGACCAGCGATTGGGCATTGAGTTTAATCCAACATCTCAATTTAGCCATTTAATTCATTTGACTAGACAATTAGGTCAAGGTCAACATATGGGTTTAACTAGTTGGTCTAATCCATAACACTCTTAGCATCAATTGGGTCAAATTCACCAATTGGGTTCAATTGAGAGCTAGATGCAATATTTTGGATTGATAAGCTAATTTGATTATCAGCACCTAATTATTTACTTGGTCAAAATTATTCCAATTGGGTCAAATCTAATACTTCAGCTCGATCAATATGCTTAGTTGATACCAATTAACTCAATCGCAAGTCTTGGGCTCGACAAGTAGACCTGATTATCAACAATTGGGTTGAATTAAGGTTCGAGCTCAACTAATAAGTCTGATTGCTAATGATTGGGCCAATGCAACATTTCGGCTCGGCCACATACGTTAATTCTAAATTTTCTTTTAGTATGGTTTAGGTATCGAGCTCGATCCTTTAAAACCAAACTCAATTGCCAAAGAAGTCAAATACGATATGGATGGGTTCGAGCCACATATAGGTTAAGATATTGAATACTTAATTGAGGCAATGGCATGGGATCAAAAAAACATAAAGAGATGGCTATGATATCAAATTCAAGTGGTTAAGTTGGTTTAAGGTGCTAGGTTAAGGTTTTTGTCCAAGAAGGCATGGGTTCGAATAATACTTCAATCAAATTAGATTTTGATTAAAACATAAAATTTCAAATTTCAAAATCAATGGAGGGAGTCTAGATAAGGTAGAAATTACTTTTCAAATTTCAAATTTCAGAATTAGTGAGCCTTTCATGATTCCTAATGCCCATAATTGATGCTAGGTGTCTTATTTGGGCACTAAACTTAATCAGACCATAACTAAGTTTGCCATTTGGAACTTGAGCCTGATTCATCTCTCCCTTCATTGATTTGAGCAATAATTGGGAATGAAATTAAGGTTATTCAAGGCCTTAATATCAGCCCGTTAGGTCTATATAACCCTCTAGCCTATCTTAAAGCCTTGTCTCTTGTCCAAATCAGAAATAATCCCCTAAATCGATCAAAACCCTATTCCAATCATCCCAATACCCCAAACCTCCCAATAAGCTTTCCTCGTCCTCTTCAAATTCTAAACCTAGAAACAAAATAAATAAAAGCATGCTTCCCTTTCAAGCCTCCATAGGATCACAACATGACTCAATCACAATGTTATTGGCCCTACGATTCAGCCTAAGTCTCCATCCAAATCCTCCATGTCCAACCTCCTATGCCAAAAATAAAGTCCTTTACCGATCCACTTGAAGCTTCAACATGCCAAAAATAATGTCCTTTAGTGATCCACCTGAAGCTTCAGCAAGAAGGGGAGTAGTCGTCTGCTCCCATATAAAATCAAGCCTACTCACCGGTAAAGCTTCAAAATGAAAGTCCTATTCTTAGGCTAGCCTCAAAAGGAGTCCTATTCTTAGGTTAAGTCTTAGAAGGAGTTCTATTTTGCAGCATGAAGAAAAGTCCTACTTCCAAATCAGCCTCAAAAGAAGTCCTACTCTTAGCCTGAAGGGGAGTCCTACTCTCAAATGAAGCCTCAAAAGAGAGCCCCATTCTCAGGTCAAGCTTCAAAAGGGAGTCTTGCTCCAAAATCATCTTCAACAAAAATTTTGCTCTCAAATCAGCCTCAGAAAAGAGTTTTACTCCCAAGTCAAATCTTAGAGGGAGTCTACTTGTAGGCCAACCTCAAAGGAAATTTTACTCCCAAGTTAGCTTCAAGGAAAGTTCTACTCTTAGGTAGAGCCTCAAAGGGGAGTCCTACTCTCAGGCCAACTATAAGAAAAGTCCTACTCTTGAGTCAACTTCAACGAGAGTCTTACTCCCGGGTAAAGTCTCAAAAGGAAGTTCTATTCACAAATAAAGCCTCAAAAGGAGATTCCTACTCTTAAGCCAGCCTCAAAGAGAGTCTTACTCTCAAATCAGTCTCAAAGGAAGTCATACTCTCAGATCAAGCCTTAAAGAGAGCTCTACTCTTAGCCTGAAAAGGAGTCCTACTCCTAGATGAAGCGTCAAAGAAGAGTCCTACTTTGAGGATAAGCTTCAAAAGGGAGTCCTACTGGCAGGTTAGCTCTAGGAGGGAGTCATATTTCTAAATCATCCTCAAATGGAGTTTTACTCTCAGATCAGCCTTAGAAAGGAGACCTACTCCCAAGTCAAGTCTCAAAGGGAGTTTTATTCTAAAACTAGCCTTAAAAGGAGTTTTACTCTCAAATCGACTTCAAAGGGAGTCCTACTCGCAAATGGAGCCTCAAAGGGAAGTCCTATTCCCAAGCCAACTATAAGAAAAATCTTACTCCCAAGTCAGCTTCAAGAGAAGTCCTATTCTGAGGTAGAGTCTCAAAAGGGAGTCCTACTATGAGGTGGAGTTTTAAAAGAGAGTCCTACTTCCAGATAAAGCCTCAAAGGATAGTCCTACTTATAGACCAACCTCAAAAGAAGTTCTACTCTCAAGTCAGCTTTAAGAGAAGTCCTACTCTCAGATAGAGCCTCAAAAGAGAGCCTTACTATTAGGTCAGCCATAAGGGAAGTTATACTCCCAAGTCAGCTTCAAGGAAAGTTCTACTCCTAAGTAGAGTCTCAAAGGAAAGTTCTACTCTCAGGTTAAGGAATGCCCCACTCTCAGGCTAGCTTCAAAGGAGTCCTACTTCCAAGTTAGCTTTAAGAAAGGTTCTACTTCTAAGTGGAGCCTCAAAGAGGAGTCCTACTCTTAGGCTAGCCAAAAGGGGAGTCCTACTTCAAGCCTCAAGGAGAGTCCTACTCGTAGGTGGAGCCTCAAGGAGAGTCATACTCTTAGATCAAACCTTAAAAGGGAGTCTCACTCCTATATCAGCCTTAGAGAGGAGTCTTACTCCTAATTTAAGTTTCAAAAGAAAGTCTTACTCTCAGGTTAAGCAAGCTCAAAGGAAAGTTCTGCTTCTAGATCTAGTTAAAAAAGAGTGCAGCTCCCACATCTAGCCAAAGGAGGTCCTACTCCCATATCGAGCCCAAGCCAATTCTCCTACTCAAGTTGAAAGGAGAGTCCTACTCTTAAGTCGAGTTAGTTCAAAAGGAAGCCTTGCTCCTAGTTCGAGCCCTACTCGAATCAAAGAGGAGCTTTACTCCTAATTTGAACCCTGCTCGATTCAAATTGGAGCTCCACTCCATCAAAACTCTTGAAACCTTATTCTATCAAAGTCCTGCAGCCTTACTCTATGAAAACTCTAGAGCTTTGCTCCATCAAAAATTCTAAAGCCCTATTCTATCAAAAACTCTAGAGCCCTGTTTCGCCAAAGTCTTGGAGCTCTACTCCATCAAAATAAGAGCTCCACTCCATCAAAATCCTAGATCCCTACTTCAATAAAATTCTTAAAAACCTGCATCATTAAAAGCTCTGGAACCTTGCTCCATCAAAGTTTTGAAGCTTTGTTTCATTGAAATTTTTGGAGCCTTATTTCATCAAAGTTTTGGAGCCTTGCTCTATCAAAATTCTAAAATTTTGTTCCATTAAAAATCCTGAAGCCTTACTCCATTAAAGTTTTGGAGCATTGCTCCATTGAAAATCCTGGAGCTTTCTCCATCAAAAGTTGAAGCCTTACTTCATCAAAGTTTTGAAGCCTCACTATCAAAGTTCTGAAGCCCTGCTTCATCAAAATCCTAGAGCCATACTTCATTGAAATTCTGAATCACTACTGCACTAAGAACTTAGAGCCTTACTCTCTTACCTATCTAAGCTAAAACTCAAAAAAGAGAATAAACTTGGAGGCAAAAAGAAGACATGAAGGAGGATAAACCTATGACATTAAATCATAATAATATCACTTTGAACCATGAAACCTTAAAATAATATAAATAATAATAATAAAATTCTCTTAATATAACTATACTAAAAAGCTAACAAAAATTGTAATCTCTTAATCAAAAGTTTCTCAGCCTTTAAAGTAGGAGCAATTAATAGTGGAGGCTTGTGCCCACTGAAAATATGGACCTCATATCATCTAAAATGAAGTCGCCATTAAGGAGGCACAAATCTCAAAACAAAAACATTCTTGCACCCTATATCATCTACGTCGAGGCGATCTCGCCGAGGCGAAGGATGGTATGAAGGTTGACAAGGCCCAAGTTGATTACATAGAGCATAGGCTCATCGACAAGGCAAGTCGGCAATTGGCCCTAAGCCAATTTTGGAAGCAACCGAGCAGATGTTCAAAGGTTGGTTGAAGGAGCTGAACAATCTTTGGAATTAGCTCGGCTGATAGTTAGTGGCTAAGGATCAGTCGTTGATGGAGCAAAGACTAACAATCAACAGGCTAAAGCAAGAGGTGGTCATCCTAAAGGAAAATGAGGGTAAGCACGGGATCGAGCTACCCACTTAAGTGATTAAGGCCTTGAAAGGCCCAATGGAGTGCCAAGAAGTATTGATTGAGCACTCCACCATGTCATATGTGGCTGAATTCAAAAAATATCAGTGATAAGTATTGGTGCTTTGTTTAGATCTCGACCTAAGCAGCCTCAACTCATTTAAGAAATATCCTCCTTAGGACAGCACCAAAGAAAGTGCTTTGGTATAAGACTGCCCCACCGTTGCTCGAGTGACCATTAGCTCTTTGGATGAAGATTAAGAAAAAGATTAGCTGAAGACATCTAAAGAGCAGTTTTGAAGATCCTTTTGGCCTCTATTTTTATTTTAAATTACTGTAGCTCAGACTTTCTTCCTTTTCTATACTTTTTTCTACTTAGCTTTCACACTATTCTTTGTACAAACTTTAAAATATTAATAGAGGTACTTTTCTTTTCTATTTTGAAGTATGATAATTCTACCTTAAACTTCAATGCTTTAGATTGTGTTGAATAAATCAGCATTTATAGCTTGAAAATGTTGAATTGAACTATGTCATGCCAACATATTATAGTAGTTTACTAGACTATGCCATGCCAACATATTATAGTAGTTTCTTTTAGGTTGCTGAAATTACAGCCAACTCTAGCTCGAGTAGGCTTGATGATAACCCAAGTAATCCTTTGAGGTCTTAGATCAAGTTCCCCACATAGAACGTAAATGCTCTTTTGAAGTATGATAGATTGGCCTTTAAGGCTTTCTGGATCTTTAGCTAGCTAGCTTTGTAGCTTCTGAAGGAGTTCTATATCTCTCAGATTGGTTCCCAAGACTTCATAAATTAGCCAATCTATGATGGCTTCGGAAGTGGTTCATAACACTCCCTGAAGGTCTCTTATGTTGGTGCATGAGGTCCATACCTTATGGGACATCCTTTAACTAGGCTCTAGTTCATTTTTTATTGGCCTAGTTTTCAGAATACTTTCCACAGTCTTCGACCAACTTGTCCTTTAGATGATCAAATGGAAGAGCAATAACTTTAGTTTGTATTGTAGCAAAGTCCTGCCCAAGACATAGCAGCAAAGGTATAGTCCCTCTTAGCTCTCCAAGCAATCAACCGGGATCGTATCCATTCAGGCCACTCTTTGACGTTAAAAATATGCTATAGAGAGAACCGGATGGATCCAACTAACCAACAGGCAACCAATAACCAAAGAAATACCATTACTTTCAATGTCATGACTCCTTTCATGAGACCTTTACCATGCAGTAAGTTGAAGTAACTTCTCATCGTGAAGAGTACTACATTACTCTCGAAACGCCACACTGGCGTCATCATGCTGAGGGAAGAGAAAGGAGGCAGAGTTTAGGAGAGAGAGCAAATCCTAGGTCTCGGTCTCTGTAAGAGCTCTTCTAAACCTAAGCTCTTCCATGCAATCTCAAAATGGTCCGGATAAGGCTCTGCTAAAGATCTATCTTGACACAACTTATGCCACTAAAATCATTGATCAAGGGGCCTTTGCAATGGGCCCGCTTGTTAGAATATAAATGAAGAGCTAATCTCCTCTGCACATATTCTTATCATCTAATTATCTTCATTCTATCAAAATAATCGATCAGTTTCCCTTGCTTCTAGCAATCTGGACTCAACATTATGGAGGATATTTTTCCAAACTAGTGGAATGTAAACATGTAATGATCATGATATCATGCATGAATGGCCATGATTGTCTAAAGGAGCTGATGGAAGCCAGACTAAAATTGGAGTATGACATCCAAGTCGCTCTCTTCAACATCGATAGAAAAGTTTGGCACATGATAACATCAATGCACCATATACTAGCATAAGAGCTTTGAAGCTTTTTAAATGGTTGACAGGATTTGAAGTTCCATTGAAACTCCAATTATGGCATCTTGACTTTATAAGGTAACAACTTGACCATCACTTCTTTAGGGAATAGAAGTTCACTAGAGAGTTTGAGGTCATCTAAAAGAGTTGCCGCCAAGCTTCGAACAACAACACAACCGCTCTGATCCTTTGATTCATCTTCTCAAGTTGCCAATCTACGTGACATCGACTAGTGACCAACGTTTTTGGGTTGGTACACTGGTTTGAACTTGATAGTTAGTCCTAAGAGTCCTTCTTGGGTTGGCTAGGATGCATGCCCTTGGCTCTTCAGCTTTTTAGGCTCTACAGATTGTCACAAGTTCATGCTAAGGTTGGTCGATGCTGACTGCTCGATCATTTCTTTAGTCAGTTTTAGGTTCGTCTCTATAACTAAATCAAGTTTTAGACTAATTTGTTAGCAGTTCAACATATTGAAACAAGGTATTAAATCACTCTTGAGTAATAGGTGGTGCCAAATTTGATAAGGTTGCTAAAGTTAGATGTTCTATAGAATCTTAGGAGTTGACCTGAGTATGGCTCATGCCTACTTAAACATTATTTGTCCCTTGATCTCTGTATTTCAACAACATGACTGAGTGCTCTTTCTAGTTATTCTCATAAATAGTGTCAATCTATTGCATCTGAATCTGGTCTTCACATGTCATTGGACGATCTATCTTCAGTTAGATAGTAAAGTACCTCCCAACTGAACTATCCATCTTCCTACAAGAAAAAAAAAAAAAGAAGAAAGCATAAGGGTCCCAAAATTTTTCTTTAGAGAAAACTTTTGACGCATGTCAGCCAAAGTGAATAAAGAGGAATCCTAGGGCGCTTGGGATGAACTACTTAGAATCTAAGCTAAGGTTGAGAATATCTGTCAATCTATGGGTTCTTGGGCTTCTTTTATAGATGTTTGGAAGAGTTTTTGTAGAGGTCAGACTCTTACATTAGTTAACTCTGACCAGCAAGAGCTTTAGGTGATGTGGCAATCTATCATAGAGAAATCTTTTTTGAATAGATAAATTAACTCTTTGAATTGGTCTTATTCCTTGTAAGGGGAGTTATAAGTGGGATCAGTTGGTGGCTTTTAAGAAGAAAACCTCTTCCTAAAAGGATTGTTTTCAAAAAAATACATACTCAATTAAGTTAAAAGTGGGATCAGTTGGTGGCTTTTCAGAAGAAAACCTTTTCCTAATAGGATTGTCTTCATAAAGATACATACTCAATTAAATTAATCATCTCGTATTGATCTTCACTTCTGTCACGTATCATCATCGTATAGGCTAGCCAACTTAGATCATATTAGGTTCAACTTTTCAGCCTGACCCAAATAACGAGTCTTTAAACATGAATCGAGTTTGCGTCTAATCGAGTTCGGATTAAGTTAGGTCATGGGTCAACTAATTTCATTTGCAATCCTAGCAAATTCTATGGATATCTTAGAAAAAAAATAATAACATAACAAAATGATGGCTATATTACCAAAGCCAGGTTCTTTCGAAGAGAGAGAGAGCGAAAAAAAAAGGTCAACAGGCCTTGGATATATTGTGCATCTAATTCATTTTCTCTATGCTTAGTTTTTGAGTTTAATTACAGATTTTTTTTTTTTTTTAATGCAAAGTATATTTATAGGAGCTAGATAAAGAGAGTGTATAATGCCCTTATAAAAATATACAGGTAGGCAAAGTGAGGGCATGGGCCGGCGACCAAAAAGTACTACCTGAGCTACCGGCCGGTCCGAGATTTGCCCCCCGAGAGCTGGCGTCGCGGTGGCCGCCGAGCGCATTTAAGCGAGGCGTGCTTGGTTTCTTTGGAGGAGCCATGCTCATGGTCAACATCTTATCCCCTGGTTACACGTGGAACGTTTCTAACCCTTCGAAATGCTAAAAAAAACGAACATTGGACGAACAGGCACCAGCGGCTATCATGGGCGCATGCGCATGACCAGTGCAGAGTCATAAGCTCGGAGGTGCATGCCCAGTGGACACACTGGGGACAGGGCTGTTTGCTGAGAAAGATGTGACAGCAATATAATAATACAATTTGGGCGAATTGGTCCAGATCAAGAGCCATCGCAATGGAAAAGAAGAGAAGTACAACCTACACCTACCCAATCAAAAGAGTGATTTCTACTCAAAACTCCAATCAAACCTGACCTAATTCCCAAGTTTTCAACTCACAGATTTCTCAAGCCAGGGCAAGTTGGGTTTGGTTGGCTGGAGGAAAGTTTATACCGAGTCGCCTTGCAAACTTTACTACAGAGAAAATATTCATTATATTTGGAGCCCTTAGTTAACGCTGCTCATTTTTGCGACGGATCTTTCCATCAGAACCCAACTAAATTTGATAATTATCAACCCAAAATTCAATTTAAATAGGGTAGATGTTGATCCAGTCAGAACGCGACCGGGTTATCAGTTATGTTTGGATTATTAACCAATACCAAGTTTCACCACCTCGGTCCCCACCCGTTCTCTCTATCAGCCCCTTTCACTCTCAGCTTCTCTAGTTTGACTGTTTTACAAACCCTCGCGGGCGAAGACTTTGAACGACTACTTTTCTTCGTCCAGATGTTTCTGGCTGCCCGATGCTCGCTACTTTTCAACCTCACCAAATCTCTCTCCTTCACTCCCATGCATCTCAGACCGGCTGGAGCAAGATAACACAAACCATAAGAATTCGAACCGAATAGAATATGGATGGCTACCACAGCTGCATGCGTCTCTTCCAGATCTCACCGATGGACTTCGTCTTTCTCCTTAGCGCCGAGGCTCGCGGGTGCTTCCTCCAGAGCGCGGCGCGGATCCTTGGATGTTCGTATATTTGCCTGTGGACTCCGCACCCCCACCAATCCAAGTATGTTACCCTCTCCTCTCTCCTCTCCTCTGTCCCCCGTCTTTCTTCCCTCTAAAGCCATCTATCCTCTTTTACCACTTAATTCTTGATGACACTTCCACCAGCCACCTGGCCTCCATGGATGGATGGCACCACGAGGACGACAGCAGCCATCCGAGCTCCCCGTTGGGCAGCCTCTCCCGGAGGCTCTTCGAGGCCTACCGGAATTCCTCTTCCAGCATAGACAACGGGTACTATGTGGTTGAAGGTTCTTGAAGTAAAATTATAAATATATCTTGCTTGGTGCCTAGCTTTGTTTTGTCTTGTTGACATGAGTTCGATTTTTCCGTTTCAAGCCGCGTCCCTGGGTCGGCCTACAAGGGAGGGTTGGCATACATCGAGCTGGGGGAGTCGGATCTAATGAACTTGGCTTCGATGCAAATCCAGCGGCGGTTCTATCAGGTAAGAGCTGCAATAAGTGAGGAGAGACGGAGCGCTTGCGCTTTCTATGGCATTCGCTTATTATGGAGATGCTTACTCTGGCTATGCTTTCATGGTTTCAGGAGGCTGGAATCAAGGTTTGTTCTTAATAGCGGAGTCACAAACCATTCTTATTATTAATCAACAATGGAATTGACTGTTGTTTACAACAACAGATAGCGGTTTTTATGGGATGCAGAAGCGGGGAGATTGAAATAGGGATGACGACGTTGAGCAATGTAATCAATTTTAATTCACATTTAACCATGGATTGCCATCGTCGCTTTGATCTCCGATCTAATATCATCCTGTTGTGTTATTCTAAATGGATTTGTGGGGGCATGCAGATGGGCACATCGATGACCATCCAACAAGTGTTCTCGGAAGAGTTCATTCAGCAGTTAGGGGACCAACCTTTCCCGGGGACCGACCAGGGGAGGCCTCCCTCGTCGTCATCCTCCTCGCTCCGATCTTTGTCGGTGGGATCAAGTCCGGAGTACTCGTCCCTCATACTCACCAAGGCGAGCGCTCCCTTCATGCCGGAGGTGACCGGAGAGCAAGCGCTGGTGGTTCCGCCGCACCAAATGCCCATGATATCCTACAGCCGACACCCAAATGCACAGCTTGATGAAGCGGCAATCACGAGAGCGATGCTTGCTGTTATCTCTTCATCATCTTCTTCTTCTCCTCCTTCCTCTCCTTTGTTCGAGGACCAGGTCCAGAAGAGCCGGAAGAGCCGTCCGGTGGGGGCATTTATGCCCTATAACCCAGCTCTTGCTCCAAAAATCGGACCCGAGCCAGCAGTGGGTGGCCAAATATTGGTGAAAAAGGCCATCTTCATCCTGGCAAGGATAAATCAGATGAGACTTGATGCTCGAACGCAGGAGACGCGGCCGACGAGCAACCAGTTGCACCATATGATATCGGAGCGCAGACGCCGAGAGAAGCTTAACGAGGGCTTCCATGCACTTAGAATGATACTTCCACCAAGTTCTAAGGTATGCATCTAGAACTAAAACTTCTTTTAACTTTCCTGATGTCAAGCAAATGTATCACATAAAACCAACAATTATTCCACGACAAGGATTGAATACATGAAGGCTATATACCTCATATTTCATGTTTGCTTTACATATCTGTTGACAACCTGATTGGTAGAAGAAGTTTGCTTGTTGACATGAAATATGAGATCGAAATTGAGATTACATGTGTCCCACAAAAGAAATCCTTCACATGGATTTCATTTCGTTGACATTGAAGGCTTTTAAATCATATTTTGGTCTCACCTTGAAGGCAAGAAGAATGAGAATACACTTCTTGTTGGAGAAAAATAAATTATCGAATGAACAATCTCTTGATATGTTTCCTTCTTCTTTTTATTTTCCCTTCTCCCAACAGAAAGACATGGCATCAGTGCTTGCCAACGCAAGAGACTATGTGAATACTTTGAAAGCTCAAATCTCTCGGCTTGAAGAGAGAAACCGGATGCTAGAAATGCAATTTCAGCCTGCTGTTGAAGAAGCTAAACAAGTTGGTGATTCAACTGAAAGAGTAGAAGTTCAGATAACCAGGGCCTCCGAATCAACACCAGAAACCCAAAGAATCAACCTTAGAGTCACAGTCAGGGTGGAATGTGATATGATGGATTTAATTCTCCGCATATTTGAATGCCTGAAAGAGATGGGAAATGTCAGCTTGGTATCAGTGGATGCAAGCACGAGTTCACCAGAAGCGAACGCATTTGCGCGCACAAATTTCACATTGCAGGTTCAGGTACGGAATATAGTTACAGATGTCCATCACTTGATAGCATTAATTTGGAATTTGGAAGTTATCATGCTAATATTCTTGTCGATGTTATGCTGAAAAGACTGGAACTACAAGTCGGATGAGTTTTATTTCACTTCTAAATATTTTATTTTAAATTTTTTGACATATTAACAAGATGTTCAGTTCCAATTACAATCAAAAGAAAGTCAACTTTGAAAGAATTTATGCTTGAAAAAAAGGAACCCTTAAATTGTACTTTCGTGGATTATAATGGAAACAAGTTGTTAGAAGATTCGATTTTAGCATTTCAAAACATCCTAACAAGTACTTGTCTTAAAAAACACAAACTTTTATTACAAATGCAATTTTCAGAAAATTATGTTCCTAAGAGCATAAACTTGAGCCACACCTCATCACTTACAGTTCAACTGTTCTCGTGATGGATAGATAACCCATCCAAAAATAAGGGATATGGAGTAGGGAATAACCCGTCCAAAAAACAGTTCAACTGTTTGGTTGGACAGAAAAATAGGGGTGTAAAATTTTCCTCTCTTATCTCGTCATGTGGGATGGAAAATTTTACATGGGGCTCTCTATGCGCTTGCCCACCTTCAGAGGAGAGAGAGTATTTATTTTCCTTAAATTTTTTTTAGAAAAGTAATTATTAGAAAAATGCCAAACGAACACTAAAGGAATATAAAGTACTAAAGCATAGCATTATTAGGAGAATGGGAAAAAAAATTATGATCTAATCTTTTCTTATGCAAGCTTAAAGCAATACTCCAAAGCTTTAGGAAATTTTGAGTTGCGCCCTCTTAATGGAGGCGTTTTCAACTTCTTTGAGAAATCTTTCTCTACCTTTGACTGAGCCGATGTGTGTAGTTTGAACAGCTTGCCAATTTCTTCCTCCTGTGATGTAATATGTAATCCCTTCAACTAAATCAATTTTTAATCAAAAAACTATCTAATACGATCTTTGATCTTTTCCTTTTTAATGAAATCATTGATCTTTTGATCAGGCATATATATTTTCTCCTCTGAGCTTCCCAATTTCATAACCACTTGATCTTCGTCTGGCGGTCAAACTAATCAAACACCGAATATTTATTAATAGGCTCGATCATTCAGCCGTAAAGTTGTTCAAGGACAAATAATGACCGGACCAACTCAAGAGACTTTTCTGGTTAACGATTCCCATGACCAATAACATACATGGATATTTATATGCTTTGATGGTGATGCATAGTGAAACAAACGGATGACGAGATTTCCTTTATGATTATCAACGCTTAGTCATGCTTTGGTGTGATGCTTGTGATGTCATAGGCCAGTGATTGGGAGGAGGAGTCGTTCAAAGAAGCTGTGACCAGGGCTATTGATGGTATGGTGGCGCGACCAGCAACCACAACTTCCTGTTCATCACTTTTGACCGGTCATTTTCTTCCAGTCCTTCGGCTTGAGTAACGTTTCCAGCGTGTAGGACCAGAGCCAAAGGAGTTATATGGAATCCAATTCTGTTCAAAGATGGCGGGATCCAGACAGTGAAGCCAGTAGATTCCTGGACTCTCGGATTAGATGGAGATGGATGGCTGTCTTTTTCGTGCCGCGACCTCATCGACCGCCGTTTGTTTGAATGGGTCTGAACTTATCTCCGGAGACCATACCATGGCATGGTGCGGTGCCTGCAATTTTGTTCCTCAATTTTCGAGACTAGATGTGTTGTTACGTTAAAAAACATCGGGATGGAGGATTTGATCGACCAACCGAGACTTTTTGGTAATCACATCTTTTCCATAAGACGGATAGACTACTTTTGTGTGAATTTTTGTATGTTGTTTGGTGATTAAGGCCCCCATGGCAGAATTTTTAATTACCCAAAAATATTTTTAAAAAGCTAATATTTGAAGCTTTTTCAAAAATCCTATTTGAATAAGCTATTTTTGTTGAACTGAAGTCGGCAGATTCGAACCAGAAGAACAACCATATTTCATATGATAACATAATAACAATATAGTATCACTATAATAATATAGTATAATAATATTATATTATAATTATTATTATATTAGAATGTTATTATTTTCTAATACTATATTAAAAATATTATAATATGATATATTTAATATTGTTATAATATGATCTTATTATATTATAACTTTATTATAATAATTTATAAATTAAAAATAGTTATAAGGTAATAATTTTTGATGATATAAACGGTTGGACAGTTAAAAGTACAATGCAATATCTTTTATTATTTTTTATTCTAAAAGTATATTTTTAGTTTGGTTACCGAACAATATTAAAGTGTAATAATATTTTATAAATTTAATTACTAAAAAATAAGTAGCATTTTACAAGAGCTTTACTATCAATATCTTCACTAAGCAAAGCTTAAATCATATTGTCTAAATAAAGAGAGCTTATGGCGACACACTTGATAGTAAGCAATGATACCATATTGGGTTGTAATCATTTCATCTCTTTTAGGATTTTTTATTCATTGTTAGATATGTCAAATGGGTCAGATTGTTTATAGCACGGCTTGGCCTAGCATGACATAGGGTATACCAAGCACAATATAACTGCTACAATAATCGAGCCATGCCAGCATGGCCCACGGACTGGTATAGGCCATAAGCAGCAGACACGTGACTTGACTTGGCATACAATGAGTCGCCTGCGTAAAATCTATAAATGATTAGTTTGAAAGATATTCTTATCTTTTTTGTTAAAAAAAAAAATTCTTATACAAGGATATTCTCATCTAGTTTCCAACAAAGATATATATATATATTATTTTTATAAATTAGTTTAAAAAATAAAAAAATTATCTAATCTATGGAACTGCACAATCTGGCACATTAGGCCAATCCTGAGTTATGCTATGGTTCGGCATGTGGCCTGGCATAGCACGGCTTCACCCGGCTCAACTAGATCACAAGTCTAAAGGGCATGCCAACATAGTTCATTGCAGTGAGCCGGCATGGCATGATGGCCCTTCATGCCAATCCTTACAAAGGTCAAGCCGTATGCTTGATCTCATCCATTTCATACTTGCATTTATTATGCATACTTATCTAAGTCAAGTAAAAAAAAAAAATAATTATATATCCGATGCTAACTAGTTTGAATTGGTTTGTTGTTGTTATTTAGTATCCGATGCTAACTAGTTTGAATTGGTTTGCTGTTGTTATTTATTGCAGTCAGCGTCACCTCTCTCTGTCCCTGTTCAACATGATGGTCCCAAGCTTGGTCGCTAGTTTGAGAAAATTTAAATATTTATATCATTTCTGCGTCAGGGAAGACCGAAGACTCTAGGGGACAAGGTAGAATTTATAGGAAATTTCCCCTTCGCCATGTAGCTTATTTTGGTGGAGCCCATGTCAAGAGTGCTGACGTCGGGAAGGCAATTTTTTTGATGTGGGGCCTTACCTGTTCTTTGACCACAAGGCCAAGGCAATATATATATATATATATATATATATAGCGTTGCCAGCCAGCCAGCCAAGCCTCTACTTCTTTTTCTTCTTTTTAATCAAATAATAGCGATACAAGGGAAGGAACGTCGCATTCAAGAAGACATGGCCCCCTGCTGCGACTTTTATATATATATATATACGACGGCAAGTTTAGAATGGTTGAGAGCGTTGAAAATCAAATAATAATTTTTTGTTAATTATTTTGAAGCAAAGTCCCAGGTCATTATAATAATTTGGTACCTTTTAAAAAGTCTCATGAAGTATCCTGGACATCCTTATCGGCAAGATATGTGCATGGTGTATAAACGCAAGTTCGAGGAGCGCATAAAAAATAATTAAGAAATAAACGCATAGAGTTATAATCTACTTATTTGACCTTTACAAATTTATATACATTTCTAAGCACCACAGTGCAAAGAATAGATTAAGCTTCAATAAAACAATAAAAAAATAAAAAAAAAGAACTTAATCCATAAGAACTCTTTAATATGATTATAAGAGTAGAAGGTCCACAAGTATAAAGATTTTTCTTTTTTTTTTTTAACACTAAATATATACTTTCAAATAACAAGATTAAATTTAAAATTGTTAGTCCCTATTGCTTATTAATTATTAACTAAACACCGATGGAGTTGGAATCTGATAGTGTGACCCTAAACACCGAAAGAAATATAGATAATGAGAGTGATGATGTAGAAATAAGGTTGTCACTAAGTCCAATAGTAAAAACCGAGGTATCCAATGCAGCCTGCAATGACAAAGAAAAATAGTGAAAATGAAGCGTCATGTCTTAGTCTTAAAGGATGGATTTAGGATGCAACAATCCATAAAATACATGCAAAATTAAATCCTATAATAACCTAGGCCAACTTCTACCCAAATTTCCTCCTATGTTTTGGTCTCTGAAAAAAGCAAGTATATATTTTTATGAGCTAATACTTAGTTAGTAACGATAATTACTTGTTTATAAAACCAGATATGCTATCAAATTTATAAAATTTATAAATTATCTTTTATGTCCAAATATCATATTAATTACATTAACCGATATTTTATATATCTAATCTTCAAATTAAATATTATGCATTTTCTAATCATAAGATTTTAAAAATTGCAATTTAACATACATAACAAATTCATGCACATAAATTTTCAACTATGCTAGAATTTAAATAAAATCATTTACTCCAAAAAAAATCATATAAAATAGGAAATAGGTATACAAAATATTTGATAGAACTTTAAATCTTTAAGAGTCATAAACTAAAAAAAAAAAAATACTTTAATTATAGCAAGGTTACTTACCTGTAATAAACAATCCTTACAATTTAATCCAAATTTCTTCGATCTCTTATTTCAAGATCTATTATTATTCAATACATTAATTCATCACCATGGAATGATTTTGAAAAATTTCTCCAGATTTTCAATTAAATAAATTATTTATCTCTTATTTTCAATTGGGTCATATCACAATTCTAGAAAATCAACTTGAGACAATAAGTTGCATTTTTACCATAATTTGATGATCAGTGAGGGCTAAACTTGATCAAGACTTGATTTGCAATCCACCTATAAGGATCAAATCAGAATAAAATTCTAAAGTTTACATTGTGGTGCAGAAACCAAAGCTTAGGTTATAAGTGATCAAGACCAACACCTCACCCCGCTATAAGTAGGATTGGGTCCAGTTCTACATGGATTAAATGGAAAAACATATGGGGCAATAGAAAAGACAGAGAAAATGAGAAGGGTCAAACGCCCCTCAACTAGTGCAAAACAAGGGAATAAGATTGGTTCTTCGCTGGAAAATCAGACATCCCAAGAGGTAGATGCCGGATGAACAACCCCTCCATGCCACCAACCGAGATGGGCTCTCTCTGTTCACTGGCAATGGGCAACCACAGTGGCCTAATCATCCCCAAATCTAGTCGTGAATCTACTCTCAAATAAATAACTAAAAGAAGGGGCTGTCTGTTACACAGGCCAAGGGTCATTGGCAACCTCTATTAACTAGGATGAAGTCTCAGCCTTTGGCCATTGTTGGCCATTCAATCTGGTGGATAGTCGGTCAATTACGGTGGCCGATCAGCGTTAGGTTTGACCATGAACTTGTTCCCCAAACAGAGAGCTAGAAACTAGGAAACAGTGCTGGTTTGCCATACCCTTCTTCAAATCAGAACATAACAGGGTCCCTTTCAAGATCCTAGATGTCGACAGCCATTAGCCATCTACTGGAGGAATCAAAGGTATTACAAGATCTAAACAAGGAGAAGAGAAAGATAGTAACTTACCAATTTTAATTGGGTCACCAGATTGAGGAAGAAGGTAGTGGATCTTTGCTGATTTCTAACTCTGTTCTTCCTTAAGAACATAGCACGTCATATTTGTTTGGCATCCATATGAAGCAATTAGAGAGGAGTCAAAAAAAAAAAAGAGATATGAAAGAGTAGAGAAGAGGGCTTACCATCTTTGATTAATTTCCGGATTACTGTCGAACCAAGGAAGACGGCCATCATATCCCATCCTGTCTCTTCTCTTTCATTAATCTTATTTAGTTCTGAATTCTTCGTCAATAGATGCTTGAGGAGAGGGTTGAGAAAAGGTTTATAGATGAGGATGAGGCTTAGATAAGACTCATCTCTTTGGTTCTTAGAGTCCCACAGGGAAAAGGAGAAGATGGTGTTCATTTCCTTCCTTTCAAACTCTTGGGTTGTTTCAATCTTCTTTCCTTTCCTTTTTTTTTTTTTTATTCTTCAATCTTGAACCAAGTCCTAGTTCAATTCGAGATTTGGCTAGTTTAAAGAACCAAGTATCACAAAGGGTGCCAAAGATTTCTTGATGAGGGTTTTTCGATGCTCAAGTAAGTGAAGAAGGATGATGGGGGTGGCTAAAGCCGACCTTATAGCTTTAATATTTATAGAGGAAATAAGATGTAATAGAGGGAGGGGAAGCGAAATATAGCCATGTTGAAAGTTGGTTATGAAGATAAGTTATGTTGTAAATGGAAATGGATCCTCTTGTTGTGGTCTCAAATCTTTCTTTTATAGACGAGTCTCGTATTTTATAATAGAATCAAACAGATTGTCGAAATCATAATATACGTGCTTCGCTATAATGAGCCAGCCTTTTTGAAAAGAACTTATAAGATTTCTTAGATGCATTCTCTACAAATGGACATCTGTTCCCATCAGTCTACTAAAAGATATGAGCACGCCAACTTGTCGGGTGTGCACCACCTATAAACCTATTAAGCACGTGCCTTCAAATCATTTGAAATGGATTAGGTTGCCATGTGCCAGTTCGCTGAAGGTTGAAGGATCTTGCCTCATCTATGCCCCTCACTCTCAAGGTCAAGTGAATAGCTCCAATGAGAGAGTAGCTAGTTTGATATTTGAATGTTGGTTTGTCTGGAGTGTGTGGACTCCTTTCAATCGATGTGAGTTCTTTTAAGCTTACAAGCTTGTCTCATTCCTTAGTGTACTCTGAGCTATGTTGATCGTCGAGATTGATGTATTCCAAGTGTGGAGTTTCTCGGCCCTTTTAAGTTATTGGCTTTATTGGCTTCTCATTTTTGGATAGAGAGTTCTTCCGAACTGTGACCTCTTTCTTCTGAGTTGTGAGCTCTCGATCCTTAGTAAGAAAAGTTCTTTCGAGTTGCTAGTTCCATCTCCTTGTTAAGGATGTTGGTCAGTTCGATCTGAAGTGAGGCGCAAAGTTTTCAAGCTAAAAGCTTTCAAGGTGGTTTAGGTTGGATTAAGCTTTACTCGGGTTAAATTGACGTTTGAGCTGATCTACCAAGTTAGAAGTTCGGCATCCAAGCTGATTTGTCAATCTAGAAAGTTAACATCGAAGGTTGACATCTAAGCTAATATTGTTGAACTAGAAAGTTAGCATTTGAGAGCAAGTCAAGCCCTCTATAGATCAGCTAAGTGCTAAGCTCAAGTGGTAGCCACCTATAATCCCTTATAGTAGGTATTTTTGTTAAGCATCAACTTGACCCCGACGAGCTCCTTTGGCTTTGCTTGGGCTAAACTTAAAGCTAGCCACGTGGGAAATTCAAAGTGGTTGCCCACCAACTAAGATTTACCTTAGAGTTTGTTGAGGTCCTTTGGAATATTTGCATATAAGTTCCTTTAGACTCTGGTGTGGGCTTCGCACACTATTGTTGCTAGGTAACCTTCAATCCTTAGTTGTCTAGAGTAAGGTCAGTGGAATAAACTATCAGTAGAGTAAACTAACTCTCTCTTTTTCAGAAAAAGAGTTCTTTTAGGCAGGTTGATAGAGTGAATTGATCTTCTTTTTATTTCAATGAGAAGAGTTCTTCCAAGTGAGTTGACAGGAGGGCTTGGCTCTTATTGACTCTCTGGCAAAGTGATTAGCCTTCTCTTTTTCGATAAGAAGAGTTCTTTTGAGTGAGTCGACAGAAATGGTTAGCACTCTCTCCTAAGAAGAGTTCTTTCAAGTGGTTGTCTTTTTGATAAAGCAAACCGGCCTTCTTTTTATTGATGAGAAATTTTTTTTCAAATGAGTCAGTAGGAGGGATCAACTTTTTCTTTCGTAGTGAGGATAGTTCTTTCGAACAAGTAGGTAAGAGGAACTAGTTCTCTCTTTTTCTTAAGAAGAGTACTTCAGGCATGCTAGATCCCTATTAGAGTTGATCTTCTTTTTCTCGGCAAAAAATTTTTTTTCTAAGCAAGTTGGTAGGAGGAATCGGCAAAAAAATTTTTTTCTAAGCAAGTTGGTAGGAGGAATCGGCTCTCTTTCATCCAAAAAAAAGTTTTTTTATACGAATCGGCTCTTTGACAAAGTGGATCAATCCTCTCTTTCTCATTAATAATTATATCTTTATTAATTCACCTTCATCTAGATTTATTAAAAAAAAAAAAAAAAATCTTCCACTCTTCACCTTGGAAAAGTTTAAACACGTGAGGTTTAGGTAAAGCTTCACCTGCTTAATTTGTACCATCCAAAGAAAAATCCTACAACCTACATGCATGTAGACAGCCTATTAGTTGAAAATGAGCATAGCTCCTAGTTGCCACCTGCCATGTATGGCAATTATAAAAGATTTCTACCAGACCGCTCGGATCGCTTTCCGAGAACAAACAGACGTAGACCAACGAAGCCAGCAGGGGCTTGGACTCCGGACTTCTGGTTAGAGGCTTTCGCTTTCTCCAAAACCAACCAGTCTGGAGGCATCGTTCATGTTCGCCGGTGCGAGCAAAGGCACCTGACTTTAAAGTTGGCAGGTCTGATTCGTTCCTAAAAGATGAGCTGGAGTTTAATTCAAGTTGACTTTAAACGTCACATGCTTCTCGGAACCACCCTAGAAGTCGTAAAGATCTTCAAATTAACGCAGGCAGTATTCTAAATAGCAGGTGCACTGATATGGACTGACTTTTATTTTCAATTCAAAGGTCCAACACTTGCACTTCAATGACGCGACTAGGATTGCATCCAGACAAAATGGACCACGCCCCGTGCCATCGGACAAGCGTGGAATGATGATAACGTTTCCCCTCTCGGGCAACGGCAAGGCTTGCTCACTGCTATGCGGTCAGCCGTCGAGAAATCTAACCTATCTTCTATGGGCATCGACTTTCCCTTGGAACGGTTAACACGGGGGCTGCCTTTAGTACGGAGTTAGAGAGAATGAAAAATCGCCCCTATAATTTTTCATTCTTTTATAAAAATATTTGATATAAAATTAATTTTTTTTAAATATATATAACCTTTCAAATTGTTAACGTATGAGAGATAGGTTAGCAAGAGGTTGAAGATAAAAATTATTTAAAGATTAAAAAAAAGATTGAAATATTAAAATTAATAAAATATTAAATAATCTTATCATTCATCATTTATAAACATAACAATTATAGTTTGTTTGAAATTTATAAATTTAATAAAGACATATTTCTATATATAACGAAAACACTAGTCTTAGTCCATGTCATACACTATAAATTCCTTCTCTATATAAGCATGTATACATGTATAACTCTAATCTTCAGGGTAACGTAGAGCGTTATTAAAAAATTATCAGTAAAGGGATTCTATTACGTGTAAATGGATCTTAAATTTTGTGAGAGAGAGTTTAGTCGAAGAACAATCCTAGTAATTTTAAATATTTCTTTAAGTATCTGATGGAAAAATAATTCTTATAATTCAATATATTTCTTTAAGTCTCTGATAAGAAAACAGTTCTTATAATATTTAGATATTTCTTTAAAATAAAATTTTTCTACTCTTCTTCTCTCATAGATGTAAGCCAATGCTTGAATAATGTAAACTCATGTGTCTTGTGCCCTTTTCTTTTTATTTTTTACCAATTCTCTATATTCATTATGTTATCTAGGTTTAAGTTATAACAAACTGGAATCAGATCCAAGTTTTTCGTTAGGGTATTTTTTGCTCGAGAAGGAACATATGCCTTTTGAGATGAAAGAAAAGAAGGAAGAGATAGATGCCAAAGCTTTAATTGTATATACTAATATATTTTTGATAGCCAACTATAAGTATTGCTTGGACTTGATTGGTATATGTGACACTTAAGGTGAAAAGAGAATTCAGCTACCTTTATTTTTTTCAATATTGCTTAAGAATTCAAGTTAAGATGGAGATTTGTTAGAGTTTGTCTCAAAATTCATAAGCTAACAAGGACATATTTTCATATATATGAAAAACATGATTCTTAATCGATATAGTATATTGTGAATCCCATCTCTATAAAAGTACATATAGTTATGATCTTCAAGATAATCCAGAGCATTATTGAAAAAGTTTAATAAAGAGATTTTATTGGGTGTAAGTCGGTTTAAGATTTTGTGTGTGAGAGTCTAGTAGAGAAACAATACTTCTAATTCTAAATATTTCTTTAATTTTTTTTAGATATTTCTTCAAGTCCTTGGTAAAGAAATAATTCTTGTAATTTTTATATATTTTTTTATAGTGTAATTTTTCTATTCTTCTTTCCTCATAGATGTAGGTTAGTAGCTGAACCATATAAATTTCATATGCTTTGGGTTCTTTTTTTATCTTTTTTTCAATTATCTATATTTGTTAGTACCCTACATATCTTGTTATTCCGATTTTGTTGTAACAATTACTAAATATAATTAACCAAAAAAACTTTTATATCTTTAACATTTGTACTAAAAAATATTACTTTTATAATTTTTTATCCTCGTTTATTTTAATCCAGTGCCAAATGCATCATAGAGGCACATGCTTCAAATAAGTAAAGAAAAGTAAAGGTAATCTAAAAATTGTGGCTTCCTGATGGAAGAAGAGGATCTACTGCGAACGCAAGGAACGGGACCAGTTTAGACTTAATAATATCTAAGATAAGATACATGGAGGAGCCACCTTCAACTTATGTGGTGGCGAAAATTTAGGGCTTGTCATGTGGTGCGAAAATTCTCTGTAAGTCCAACTGTGTGTAAATGAGTCGTATTCAAAGTTCATAAATGAGTACTTAAAAGCATTTTTTATACCTTGATGGTATGCGGCCAGGTCTCCCCCCACCTGTGGTCAGATTCAGCTAGCAGTAGATGATTCAACACACGTAAAAGAAAAAAGAAAAAAGAAAAAAGAAAAAAACTTCTTTCTCATTGCAAATAAAAGTCTAGATTCCAAAGGAGTCACCTTCGAAGTGCATTCATCACCAAGCATTTTGAAAACATTTATATCTTAGACCCATGCATCAGTTCTTTTTGATAGACACTGGGTTTCCTTGAAATACTAGCTGTCATCAAATTCATCCAGGAGTGAATGGTTTCACATGAGAGGGATAATTAGTCTCCGTCAGCGATATGGACTCTATGTTTGTTAAATCTGTGTCCAGCTTCAGTCCTTCATCTTTTATAGATTGCCAACAACTTAATATTTTTTTTTTTATATCCAATGGTGTTTATATCTTAAAATCATTTTGTTTTCAAAGAATGATAAATAACTTTAAGTGGACTAACAGCATACGCCGTCAGATACATAAATTATTAAGTTGTGAGTAATTTATAAAAGGTAAAGGATATATCCTTTATCTTATGTTCAGGAGAAACCTAAATCATTAAATCCTGTCATCCACTCAAAGTTATAGGATGAATTATGAGGGATTCATTGACATTATAGCTTGTGCGCCGAGCATTGTTCTTTTGCAAGTGAGGCTGGGGGAGCATCAAACCTGGCTGTCCGAGCCTCTTCATTGCCAGCAGAGGGATACTACGTGAACCCAAATTTATGTATTGCACCATCCTTGTAAAACTCCTATTGGTTTTCTATGGTGTGAACAGAGATGGCAACAGAACAGATCCGGGCTAGACAGAGATTGACCCTGCATTTTGTCTCTCTCTTTACTACAAAAAATTAAAAAAAAAAATTTATCTTCATTTTATTCTTATAAATAAATATTTTTTTTATTCCCATTCTCATCGTCTTATGAAAAAACATAAATTGCTGTTCCCGCTCCATTCCCATCTCATTTTTCTTCTTTCCTGATAACATATATGAATTTTTAGAAAAAATTGTGAGGATAATTTTGTAGATCATATTATATAAAACCAATGACACGCTGATATACTTATTTCCATCTCCATCCTATGTATTCTAGCAGAGGATAAAAATAATCCTCTTTCTCATCTATATTTCCACAATAGCCAAGGAATCCTCACCCGAAACAGGGTTGGGCAGCGCATGCCTCTGTATTATGGATAGTGATAAGGATAAAATTATCAAAAGTATATAATAACAAGATATGACACTATAAAGGATAATTAAATAAATTTTAAATCATGCATTGAAATTTGATTAGTTGAAATGAATTAATTAGGATTACTCCTTAATCATCTTTTCTACTATAAAAATTGATTTAACCCACTAACATTAAATCAATAATCCTAAGCCATTCATCATCAAGAAACTTGACTCTTGGTTAACAGCATAAACCCATTCCAAACATTATAAATAAAAGACCAAAGCCTCATTTAAGGGATATGCAAGACTCATTATCTCTCTCCTCTTTGATATTGTTTCTTTCAATTCAGCTGTTTTTTTCTTGAATCTAAAACTCAAATCCTCTCATGTATTTTTTTTCTATGCAAGTGTTGTGGAGTTTTATGCTTTTTTATTCTTGATCATCACCGACTGATTTTTTTTATGTGGACCAGAATTCTCTCTGTAAAATTATATCGATCTACTAATTTACCATCAAGAAAACACATCGGTTGGTATTCATCGCCAAAAAAGAGCATCAACAAGTTGAAAAAATTGCCATCCCTACGTGAGGTATAAGGAAATTTCAATGCATTCATCTGGGCTCTTTTGATGCTCCTCAGATTCTTCCTTGACAAATTTGAAAATTTATCTCTTGTTGATATAAATAAGAACACAATTTTAACATCACCTCCGAGTCCACTTGCTATTGCTATGGATTTTTCAAGCACCTACCAACCAAGAACTTTCTCCGTAAAAATCATAACCACGAAACCAGATATTATGTAGAAGAACTTGATCATGTATAGGAGAGAATCTAGCACAAGTCCAACTAGGAGAAGAAAAACTGGACCTCAAACCTAGCGAGTGACCCAATCACAAATGTCCGTTATGCATAAGGTCTCTAGCGTCCAACTCGTCGTCCATGCACTCATGCCATTCTATTGCTGGTTGCCATTGTCGCATAGTGAGCAGAAATTCACCGGTGCCACAACTCGATGCCACTTGCAAGAGAAGACATGAAATGAGTAGATGGTCCATCTTTTTCTCAAAACTAGTTGGCCTCTACAATGAGCGATGTGGAGAGGACCTCGGAATAATTTTTTTTAAGGGAAAAGGACAAAAGGTGGGAAGAGAGCCCCGCTTAAATTTATTTATTACAAAGAATTTGGCGTCATCGCATGGTCCCTTGCCTTCCTCTGAAACACGCCCTCAGCCACCTCCTCGAATGATTAAGCCAAAATGAGAACTGCATATTTGTCCAGATGAACTCCATATTTGTCTAATGAATCATTTGATCGAGCTGTTGGCAGTAGAATTTTTAAAAATAAATTTTTTTAAAAAAATTATTTACTACTTAATAAAGTATATAAATTTTTAACATATATTTAGTAATAAAATTAAAAAAGTACTTTAAAAATAAAAATAATAAAAGACATTACAAAATACTTTCAATTATCTAATCTATTAAAAATTATTATTTTATATTATTTTACTAATATTATGATATATATAATAATGAATACAATATAAAATTATTATAATATATTGTTTTGCTATTATTTAATAATTATATTATGATATATTCTTAAAATTATTATCATAAATTTAATAATAGAATATCATATCATTATGATATATTATTATAGTACTATTATAAAATTATAGCATTATATAATATAATAATATTACATTTGTATATTATATTATAGTATTTTATATTATCATTATATTATCTTATTTTACACTGCGTAATATATTATAATTATAATAATATTTTTATATAATTATAATAATTATAATTTATTTATAATATTATTATAATATTTGGATATAATATATTATATTACATTATATTATAGTATTAATTAAAAAAATAGGTTTTTGATACATGTCAAGTATAGCATTTGGAAAAAGCTCCAAATTATAGTTTTTTTCAAATAGATCTTTAATAGATTTTGGTAGGGTTAGAAAGTATTTTTATAAATGTTACTAAATACTATAAAATCACTCAAAAATACTTTTAAGCCTTTAAAAATGCTCTTGAGTCCTCTAAAAGTTCAGCCAAATGGAGCCTCACTTGATCTAGGCTCAATCCCAGGACCAATATCCTTCGAATTGTTTCTTAATTCTACAAGTTGGTTCTTTGATTCTAACTTGAGAACTGAATTATCTATTTTTTTTTAGCAACATTTTTTTACTAAAAAATTTAAGACATCACATACAACTTATGAATTGTCTACCATCTCTATTATACTATATATATTTTAGATTAATGGATATAATATATATATATACATACATATAAATATATCTTTTTTATTAAATACAACTAGGTAAAAAAAATAGTCATTGAATATTACATATTACATATATGTCAAATAAAAAAGAAAAAAAATTTCACCCTTAGTTTGACTTAAAAATAAACCCATCTAATTAGATTAGGTTCTAGGCTGATTCTAAGATAGGATCAGTTTAGATTTGAGTTTAAAATCCTACAACCAATCTTAATTGAATTGGTTTATCTTAATTGAATCGGTTTTATGCTTCCGTTTTGGGATCGATTCAACTTGACTCATGTTAACCCTCTGTCGATATTGTATGGCATCATAGGTAATAGTAATCTTTTCTTCTAATTGATCCCTACTAATTTGGTATATATTTTAGCGGCATTTGATCTAAATGACTCGGTCTTTCTAGGATGTTGGACCACCAGGCACATACACAGTCCGTGTTTGGGAGCCTAGAGGCGTTTCAGTGACTGTCGAGCCTGCAACTTGAAATCTGAGAAGGTTGGGGACGAGAAGTTCATCTTAATATCAAAGGCGAAACAAGGTTATGCGGAATGCGTTCATGCATCTGGAAATTTGACACAGTCGGTGGAGTACGCCATGTGAGAAGCCCCCTTGCAGTGAAGGTGGAAGGGTGGGAGCTAGGACCACATGAGATGCTTGATGGCTAGAGATAATTATTTTCTTCTTTTTTTTTTTTCTCCATCTAGAGCTAATTTTGGGTGGCTTGGTTTCCTGAACGAATTTTTATGGATTTGTGTTCGATTGTAGTTAGGGAAATTGCTATCATAACTGGATTCCTTTATAATTTTTTTAAAAAAACTATATATATACTTACAACTAATATGTGACCAACGCAAGCACAATTTTGGTCAGGTTCAAAACTTGGAGAGTTGTCTCTGGACGGAGGTAGCAAGAAAAAAAAATTGTAGCGCCAAGTTGAGACAGTTCAGGACTTCTAACTTAACAAACTCAGCCTTTGGTAGCGCCGGCCACATGTGACGGCTGTTGTAGCAATGCGTGAGCCCAGGCAAGACGGAACAGGTTGCCTCGCAACTCTTCCAGAACAGCAAAAGGGTTTAGTTCATAAACAAGCATTGATTTATTTTGTACTGAGGGAATTTGCTATAATGATGCATTTCTTTTTTTTTTAAAAAAAAAGGTATTAATATAAATTGTTAAAATGAAACTTAGGTGCAATGCATTCTTTCCTTCGGTTTCATCTCTCTTTTTCTTTTATAGCACTGTCTCAACCTTCATGCAAGCATCAAATAATGATGAAGAGAAAAAAGGAGAGAGATACTGAACCAAAGGGCATACAAATAACGCATCACAACATAAAAATTAAGCATGCAGAATTTTGATTAGAAACATTAGTATGAAAATTCCTCGGGCTACCTTGTGTTACAGTCTACTGCAAGAACTTCCGAGGCAAGCATGATTTTGGCCGGCTGCAGAATATGAGTTTGCCTTGAACGCAAGCAGCAAGGAAAAATTAGAGATAGCTCAGGGTCTTTTGACTACAAATGTCATCATATAGAAAAATACGAGATTTTACCAAATCATATATATATATATATATATATATTCAGTTATCCTTCATATCCGATGCCATGGTTATACAAGGCAAATAATTCTCTTGGCAACAGAGCATTTGCACTCCAGATGTGATAATAAAGTCCACATTTTCTGACATTTTCTCATAAATTGCCTGTTTCTATGAAGAATTGGAAGATAAAACCACTTCAATGCTCTATTTTCCGAGTAAAAACCGACCCTTCAAGCCACATCCTTCTCTTCATGCTTTCTCAGATCCATTGCAGCTTGGGTTACCTCTGCGCCATCTCATGTGGAACTATTTCCAGACTCAATATGTGATAAGCCAAAGAATGTAGAACAGAACCAAGCAAGAACATATATCTTCCATAGTTTTTCTTCACAAAATTCTCAATCAGATTAAGCTGGAAAAGAATAATGACATGAATGCTTCTCAGGTCAAGACAAACGTTACAACCGACCTGGAAGTTAATGTGCATTGTGCACAACATCCCAGACCCAGACTAAATTTTGCCCCAGACCCAGACTAAATTTTGCACGGCTATCTGGTTGTGGCTTCTGCAGGCTTCTCTTGGGTAGCTGATGTTTCAAGCAGGTTAACATCCCCTACTCCCGAAGGTGGGCCGATACTACAGCGAGCAGTATTATGTGTAGCGATAGCATCCTTGATTTTCTGAAACTGCAGGTATGCAGAGAAGGAAAACAATCAAATCAAAATAGACTGATACTTGCGATAATTTTTAAAAGAGAAGATAGTAACATATTTGATCTTTAAGTTAGTCCAAGTCCAACAATGATGCAGTGGTATCTAATCATCACCTTAACCTTTAATCCTGGAGTCAAGCACATCTTTCAACTTCCAGAAAGATTGTACATATCATTCCATACCTCAGAATTAGGAATAAATTCAAGATCATGGGGTGCTCTTGACCATACAAGATTATTATGAATGCAATCTTAGTTATTTCTTTAATATAATAGGGCTAGGAGACCTTAGCTGTTATTTGGCAATTCAGCATTTCTATTTATTTCCTTTCCCAATATTCAAATTATCAACAAATTCATGACAACCTTCATGGATTTACATTACAAGCAATTTCCTAAATCAAGGACCCATCACCACTACTTAATGTCTTGAGCAAAGTTCATGCTTTTTAACACAGATCATTGTAATTATAACAATCTTCTTATAGCAATTGGTCAGACAATTGGCAACAGAAGATGGACCAACTCTCCTCATTAAGCTATAAAACAGGTACTTGTACCATTAGCTTAATTATGTTTTACTCATACTACTGAGTCCATACAAGAAAAGAGAGTAAGAAAAGTAGCATCAGTTAAATGATGATATATGGGAATGTTCCAGGAGCTTAACCTCCCATGTGAATTTGGTCATTAAGCTAAAAGGCCAATGCTGCCACTGGAAAATACTAGTCATACTGTTCCCATGACATTCCCCAACATGGATGCAAGCAAAAGAAACTAGTGCCTAATATGTGCTTTACCCATGCCAAGACATGTCATAGCACTTTTCAATCTCTAGTGTGTCATATGATGTGCGCCATTTTTTCTCTGGATATATGAACAGTTCCTGCTATGAGTTAAAAAAACAAGAAGCAAGGAAATACAAAAGCTAAGTTTACCCACAGTATTATGATCAAAATTCAGCTGATAAAAGATTTGATTGACCAGGTATGTAAATATGATGACTATGATGTATTAATATTCCATTTCAGGAGTTAGTCCATATAATCTTTGCAGGAGGCCACTCGTGTTTTATTGTTTCTTGTTTTAAATATTATTTCTGCTATCTTAATTTCTAGATATGATGGAATTAGCAACTTAAAGATACATGAATATATTCTGCAATCAGAATTTGATACATGCCAACCAGGTCAACTTTCATGTGGAAGCTATGGTGGGAAAGAGCATTAAATAAAAAGTAAATGCTGCAATTCCTAATTAATGCTATTGATGGGACATGCTTTTTAATCAAATATATTAAAAAAAAATCTAGCTTCATCACATAAAAGGTAAGCAGATGACTTGTGACAACTCCAATATTTTTTTTATATTACTAGCTATGTCTAACACATTGACCAAAAAAAGGTTTGGGTGGGGGACTACAAGAGAACCTGATACATAAAACCTTTAATAAATGTTTCTTCAAATCTCAACTCAATCTCAGATTCTTGGGAATATATGGCAAAGGAAAACATATAAAAAGCTTAAGAAAATGGTGTACTGCTCAGCAATGATATCCTTATGGGTTAGTCTGAGAGGGTATCAAGGCATGTGTTTTTCAATCAACACCATAAAAGAAATTATAAGCATCTCAATAATCAAAATGTTATTAAAGAGATTATCCAAAAGATGGGTGGCATATTGCAGGCTTGCATAAGAATAACCAAAAAAAGAAACAACCTAGTCATAGCTGCCGCAGCTTCTTTTCTTTCTTTTTCCTTTTTTTTTCCCTTTTCTTTGACATGTATCACACCATTGACATTAAGATTCAGTTTTGGCCTGTGAATATGCTCAGGTGCATGCATAAACAACCTTGTTGCATCCTCTGCCTCATTTGAATTTTCAAGTCTTACAACACCTGGCATCAAAGCTGAAAAAGTTCAGTCCTCAAAGGAAACCTGCAAGGTGACATGTTTCCGTAAAGCTAAGTTTTGGTCCTCTAGATGGCTTAGTTTGGCACAACCAAACATCCCCTAAATCTCCATAAAATCTTGAACACTCCTCCAGTGGGCAACGACCGTAAAGGTCAACTCATATCAGCTTTTTCTAAATTTGTTTCTGGTATATGAAACTAATTTTACAATAGGCACCAAGTTTCATAATTGTAAATGAAACCATTTGTTTCTGGTAGTAAGCTCCACCTCACAAACCTCAACCACCAAGTTTTTACAATAGGCACCTTGTCTCTCTCTTTATAAAGAGAGTTTCAACTTTGGATGCCTAGTATATGCTGATGGTCTAGTTTCTGCTTTCTCTATCTCTGATGACTAAACAGGATGAGCTTAGTTTCCATAATGCTCTTTCAGATAAGGAGGGACCCTGAGCCATAGACTGAGGGGGAAGAGAGCAGATTGGGTCCTAAGTTCCCGATTGTCAGTCTAGCATGGATGGATCTGACTAGGAAAGTGAATTCGAATGAGATCTCATTCACGGACGAACAAATTGGGAAGACTGCTATATCTATCAGTACTATATTAACCAAAAGCAAATGAACTCAAGGTGCACCCCTGAAAGTGAGACATTATACTGTGTCTATATAGCAATTGGACAGAAACGTTCGACTGTGGCACAATTAGTTCAAATTCTTCCAAAAACAAATGCTTTTAAATATTCCTTTCTTGTAGTAGACACTGTTTCGGATCCTGCTCCTCTGCAATTTCTAGCCCCAAATTTTGGGTCTGCCATTAGGGAATATTTCCTAAAAGAATTACCAAACGGAATGAGTAGTACAAGTTCATTAACAAATCAAAGTAGTTGAGAAAGACGGAGTTGAAAAAAAAAAGTGCCAGGACGCATCAAGGCACTAAACATATGGTTGTAGGGAGTGGATGGAGAGGAGTTACAGTTGAGTTGCAAGCCAAGAAGCACTTGTCCATTGCTTAAGCTTTGAGTTCACCCAGCTCGTAAGTCAATACATTAGTATAATGGGGGAGCTACTTAACTTATCTGCGATTCTATTTTAAAATTCAAGATGATATAGGTACAGGTCTAACTCTATCCTATCTTCTTCTCCTTTGGTCAAGCTAGTCAGCCTCTTAAAAGAAAAGCAAGCCAAAGGAAAACATATTGCTTACACCATGGCAGTGTAGTAGCCTTTGTGTTTAAGATCCATAAAATCTAAATGTCCCTCTAATCAATGACGAGGCAGGCATCCCAAACAGCTTTCTCTGAATGTTTCCTACATTTTTGCATAGAGTGCAATTGGTTTCTCGTTGCATGCCCTACCTAGTACACCTTGGCTGCTAGGTTCTTGCTGTGGGCTCCTTCGTTGTTTTTCTTAATAAAAACTTTGTTCACCTCTTTTCAGCCCATCACACTACCTATGATATTAGCATCCTCAACCTGATAATTCCATTTATTGATGACCAAAAACATGACCTCTACCATTGCCAAGCACAACAAGAGAAAGCTTCAGGCCTATTTGCTGGGGATGAACATTTAATGCTTGAATTTTACCAATGCCATTCATATTGGCATAGTCTGCACTGCCCAGGACTCCATCGCATCCAAAAGCACACACTTCTATATCCCAGGTGTCCCTATACCCTCAGTTACTAATCTTGCCAATTATGACATTTCTAGCAATGCCTACACCTTCTTCTGTTCTCCAAGAACAAGCCTCGCACACACCTCCTGAGGCCCAGAGCTCTGTAATTACTTTGGTTTGGATGCAAGGACTAGTCACTGCTGACATTTAACAAGAAATCTAAAATTCACCTACTTAACCCATTCACCCAGGCCAATTCTGCTCCCATCCATCACCATGCTGTCTCATTTTTCAGCTGTGGATGATTGTGAGGCTCCTGTCGCATCTACCCTGTTAGCAACTGACCCCTATCTAGAGCTGTGCACCCCAAACAAATTCCACATGTTGTGCACGAGAAAGTTCGTTCATTGCTTTACTCAACTGCCACCTCTACTCTCAAAAAAAGACTTGTAGCTATGGCAAAGACTTTAGCTTGTAAAAGGCCTGATGTTTGTTGAAGGACATGATGAGTACATAGAGGGTTGTGGTTGAGGTTGAGGTTGAGGTTGAGGTTGAGGTGTGATGGGATCGGACATCACAAGGGCCAGTTTTATACCATGTTACTGATGAAGAGGTCAGACCTTTGCAACCTTAGCAAGCCTTCTCCAAAAATGTCTGTGGATTCTGAAAGAAAAGCAAATCTGAGAGTTTACCAACATAAAGTAAAGGAATTAGCAACTGGAAATCTTTTGAAGGTTTGAAGCGAATTGAAAGCATTTTGATGTTGGTCATATAATCAATGATCAAAGTACATTGATTCCAGCAACAAACTCTGGTTGAAAAATGAGATTATAGTTTTCAGGTTTCACCTAGATGAGAAGCCCTGAACTTGTGAAGAAAGTCTTAAGTGATGATTATTCTAAGTCTCTTTCAACATGAGATGGCTCTCAGCTATGAGGATGCTACATCTAATTCAATCATGAGTTCAAAATTATTTTCACTTATCTCAATCTCTTGGTGGCTCATGACATTGGAACATTCAATTTGGAAGAGAGAAGTCTCCAGCCCATTGTTTCAGACCATCCATGGATTAATTGGTGGTACCAACTTGGTTTACCCCTGGCTAGTCAATTGCAGATGGCAAAAGTCATGTATACAACTTTAGATATTGATGATCACTTTGCCATACCACAAGAACTCCATCATTTAGAACATTTGAAACCTATATTATTCTTGGTGTTTATCATTTTAATCTATGCTGAGATCAAGATCAACAACTTAAATATTACATATTGGTAAGGCATGCAGCTAAAAGTTTCGTGAAGAGTTAGTAATATTTTTAAAAAATAAATCAAAGAAACTGGCATAAGATAAAGCAAAGTTGGTGAGTATTGATGACAAGACAAAAATGGAAAAAGAAAACAAAATTAGCAAACAGAAAAGATAAATAGCAATAATCAGTAGTGGGTGAACAGATCTTAGGACTGATTTTCGATATGAAATCAGCCTAACTTCTCTCATGAACCTGATCTCAACACCAATTTTTAACTTTTGGAGCAAATTTCTAAAGTTTTCAATTTTGCCTTGCATTTGGAGAAAAAAAGGACAATAAACTAATTAGTTAGAAAATGATCTTATATAAAAGTATTTTTTAATTCAAAAAGGAAGCTTTAACTAATAAAGTCTTGTTGAATTTCCATCAAACTTTCATCTTGAATAAAAAGTGAATTTTGCACTACTCTTCAGAGGAGATATTATAGAAGGATTTGAGGAGGTGAATGGCTAAGCATATGGTTGGAGTGGTCAAGAGATGGCCATGTCATGAGGAGAGAGGTAGGTGGTGATAGCTGGATGATGACCATTTGTTTGGAGGGAGGGGGTTGGGTTTAAAGCACCAGGTGAGGGACCTATGCGTAGTTGTAGTGGTGGCCATAGTGGGAAACAAAGAAGGAAAGGTGAGGGACCTAATGGAGGTAGCGGTGGTGATGGTGGTCAGGTGGTAGCATAATTAAAACAGAAGCAGCAAAGATGAATTGGAGGAAATCAAGTCATCAACATGATAAGGCAAAGGGGAAAGAGGGGGGGAGAGAGAGAGAGAAAGAGACAAAAAGAGGGAGTAGTAAACATACATAGTATGGAGGTACAAATGTAAGACTGAAAAGACCCTAAAGACTTTTGCTAATCTTGTATAATTAAAGTTTTCTATAGTTTTTTTAGCCCCAAGTTATGTGACTCAAATGGCCAACTAATCATAATCGGCTTTTTATCCCCATGATTCAAAATCTCTACCCTTCCCAAATGTTCCATCAGGTAATCTTCAAGGTCAATTTTTAATATTACTAGAATAGCATAGACTTCGCATTCTTTGCAATGTCCCAACAATCTGACACATGTCCACGAGTGTCCCACGTTATGGACATAATTAGGGCACACCTACCAAAAATGAAGAACCTATTGTCTATCCAACAAAAGGGTTCGCTCAATCCATTTCTCTATCTCCCTTAATAAGGAAAAAAAATTAGAGATGAAAGGGTTCGTTCAATCCACTTCTCTATCTCTCTTAAGAAGGGGAGAAAAGAGAGAGATAAATAAAAGAAAGGAAAGAGAGAATCGTTTGCATAACCTTTTAAGTGTTCTTTTAGAATCCTTTTGCCATTAAAATATCTTCTCTCCTACTTCTTTATCCTCCCACTCTATTTTTTCTATTTTTGATTTCTTTTTTTGTTTTCTCCCTTCTTTTAGCTAAACTAGATAAGGTCTAACAGTTGTTCCCTTTCTATCTTAACCTTCTCCCCAACCCTTTTAAAAGGATTGTATTTCAAACTTCTTAAATTTTAAATTTTATATTGAGATGTGACTACCTTGTTATCTTGTCTTTTCTAATATAGATCCTTCACTATCTCCCTCAAAATTTTGTAATTTTTAAATATTGCTGAGATGGGACACCACATGCTACCCCTTGGATCTTTTCTTTCGAAACACAGCAGCATAAGGCCTTAACCAAGTCGCAGAGAAAGTGTATGTACAAGGAAACACAACATCAACATACACCTTCTCCAGACCTGTCAACTGATTTGAATCTCAATAGTTCAAGAGCAGTGGTATGACAATCTTACAGATAAAAGTTATGTAGCATTTCCACTAGCTCATTTCTACTCAGTCACATTGCCAACCTAGAATTTACATTTAAGTTGTTTAACTTGTTTGTGTTAGATGTTCATGTCGCTTGAGCATTTCTATTATTCTAGATATGCATATGTACATTTATACGTTTATATTACCATGTTTGCATATCTCAATTTTTAAGATTGTCATGCCAGATACTTTAAAGCACTTGAATACTTGACACTTGTGTCCTATGTTGCCAATTTCACCTAAGAAGACTAATAAAGAGACAGGGCTCTAGATCTATTATCAAATGACCCTATGAGAAGTCAAGAAAAAGCAAGTGCTCTATATTCTTATTGACCTTCTCAACATGCATACAAGTTTTCCCTTTTAGCCAAGTTGTTGCAAGTAGGATCTTCACCCAGTTTAACAAGCTAGCTCAACACTAATCATTCCATGAAACTCATGTTATTAAATCAATGGTTAGTAGCCTAAGAAAATGAATAGAACTCAGAAGCCTTCATAAGTTAATATCCCTTGTCATTAGAGTAAAGCTAATGGCAGCCCTCTATGAGCTCAAGAAAGGAGGTTAAATCTTCCAAATTCCTCATCCCTAACTTCTCTCCATACTATAGATGCCAAACTACTTTGCATTTAATCTCTCAGAAATCACACATTAAAGGAGATCCTTGATTTTCACCTTAGAAATAAAAGCAGCAGCTCAAGAAATTGGGAAAGAGGCAAGGAAATGCAATAGGTATGGCTACATGTTGCATCTCTAAGAAATCATTTACAGAAGCATCCTGGAGCGATAGGGCAGAGACAAGGAAATACATCTCTAGGGCTTTAAGGCCATACTTGTAAACCTATTCCTAGACCAAAAGCATCATAACTTTCCAAGGTTCCCCTTATCTCTCAAGGCAACATGATCTATATATTTTCAATACTCCTTCAAAATCTCCAAATCTCCAATGCCACATTACCATCAAGGAAATATTCCAAATCCTAGCATTATTCACCATAAACAACTATAATAGGACCCCCCCCCCCTCCAGTATAATAACGAACTATAAAGATAGGGTTCTTCCCCTTTCACCTTAGCTATGACACAAAACGGACCTCACCCGATGCTTTGTCTTCCATACTACTTAAAACTTCACCAAAAAGAGACAACTGACACTCATCCAGTTCCTTGAGATTTTTTAATCATATAATACAGTGACTTGTCATACAATTAGAAGATCAAGACATTAGAAATTTATTTAGATATTTGAACTTCTAGAAGAAGACAAATACCTTGCAAATTATGGTTTAAATAGAAAATAGGTGTCCAACCAATCATATGCTCTACTTAAAATCAATTAAAAGGATTTGATAAACCATTTATTTCAACTCATATCATCCACATACATATGACTAATCATTACGCTATCTATTATCCATTGTTCTTGCATAAAAGCCATTTGCATGTTAGGAACACACACTTTAGCATTCTATTAATCAGCTTTATCTAATGACTTTGTAGGAAATATTATGAACTCCATCTACAAAATGACTATAAAGCTGCATAAAAAGGAATGCATAAATGGTCAAAAGAACAAATTATATCACAGTTCCTACATCTTGTGTTCAATCTATGTCTTCATCTCCACTTAACAACAATGTAACTTTCACGGCACCAACTTTATGCAACAGCTTGCACAAAATGAGAAGAAACAAATATGCTTCCAAAATCCAGCCTTATATTGGGCCTCAGACCAACTTTCTTTCTTATAATTTTGCTAAGCATCAACAAGATCTTTATCTTATTTCCTTCATTACAAGGATAAGCAATTTTCAAGTGAGTTCATATGTAATCACATTATTTTTCTAATTTACATGCAGATTTCTTCCAAATAGAGTTCTCATCAATAAGCAAACTATGGTGCTCTTGCTCCAAACTTCATTGCCTTCCTTCAGCTTTCATAAGTAAGCTCACTTTCTAAGCACTCAACAGATATTTTTCCTTCAGCTATACAGTCAACAGTATTTAAAATATGTTCATTACTCACAATAACATTATCAAAGAGATCATTGTCATGTTCCTTGATATCCTCCTTATAAAGTTCTATCTTGCACACTCTTTAAGTAGCTTGTCCGTTCACCATAGATGACCACCCATTAGCATTATTCTTCTTCAGCTCCCATGAAGAAACCACAAATGTTCAAATTGTAAAAGCTTTCAAACCCATGGTATCCCAAAACATATCCATCATAATTGCACAGTTCTGGAAATAAATATTTCATCCAAGGTGAAGGATAGACAACTTATGTATGTTTGATAGAGTAGATTTTTTGCATATCATTTAACAACTTCCATTTCTTCACTAGATCTCTCTATTCCCTCATTAAAATATGAAAACAAGCAAACCTTGCAAAGGAGAATCTCACCATGTTAAAACCTACCCACACGCTAAGGTACATCCCTATTTGCAAACAATGACTTGAGTTCCAAAATGCTTCCTTTGAAGAATAATCTTTAGGCCCACAGGCAGCATTAATTTTATAGAAGCTAGTTCAGGCCCACATGATGACATACCATGAGAGGCAACTATACCGTCCAAAGTCCCTTAATGGTCCAACCTTCACCCTGAAATCTGAATACCACATATCTTGTCTCAAGGACTGAAACTCTACTCCTGCCAGAATAAGATTATCCAGCTTATTGTGACTCAACAAACATTCTGTAACAAAAAGGCTTTTTAATACGTCTTGATCCCAGCCCATCCTCCTCCAGCTCCTAAATCCTAATGGTGCATACTGCTTTATTCTGCTCTGTTCATATTCATGGAATGCAAATTGCCATGCATCAACATTTCAAAAAGAATTTCCTGAAAAACACCAAAGATGAGAATAAATGTTCCTTCAGTTAAGCCCCAAACTTCCATATAGTGCTTCAATGGATGTAGTATCTTAAATGATGCAATCAAATCAGGATTTTTTTTTTTTTTTTGTGCAGCAACATAGCTATAAAACAACAGCAGAAAAACTTTGCCAAGAATATTAATGCTGAATTTGTTTTTTTTTTTATTAATAAGTGGTATATTAAGATCAAGATCCAATGAAGAAATAATGCTTGAAATCAAAGATGTTAGGCGTGCAGTCAAAGAAGCTAAGGATGTGTAAAAAATGAGCTGTATGAAACAGGAAAAACAAGTAGTTATAGACCAAGATAAATTGGAGTTTATAGAATTAGTTGATATATTAATAATCAACCACCATGACTGGGTGAAAAGTGGGGAGTTAAGATACACTGAAGAAAATGACTCACCTTAGCTAGGGAACAAGAAAAAGACTCCAATCGTCCATCAGCACCACGATAGAAATGAAAGTAAGGAAGCACCCTAACATTCAATCTCTTGCACATTGGCTTGTTTTCATCGAAATTTACTTTTAAGAATAAAATATCAGGGTTCTCTTCAGCTGTCTTACAGAGCTGAAATATCACTCTCCAAAGAAACAAAAAAAAAAAAAAAAGGAAGAGAATGAATGACTGTACGACATATAACTACCATCTCAAGTATTGAAAGCATTAAATGTTTCATCATAAAATCATTAAATGCTAAAAAAAACTAATATATGTTTCCAATACAAAAATTACGAAATGTTTCATCATAAGACTAATATTATCTAGACTAAAACCTCCAACAGTAAACACTAACGAAAAACGAAAACTCAGTGAACAATATGATGGAACTAAACATGACAGACCAGGACTAGCACATGGGAAAATAAACACAGTCCTCTTATGGCAAATTCTGGACCAACCATAATGGGGTAAAGATCATGTTAGTTTGATCTTAAAGATGAATTAAGCAAGGAAAGCAACAGCTGGAGGGATAGCATCATATTAGTATTTAAATTAAGCTGTGGAATCAGTTCATCATCAATGCTTTCATATGGCCAAAAAAAGGCAAAACTATTTAAAGAAGCCATATTTATTTTCAAAAGAACACGCACCAAACAATAGATACATATCTACTTCAATATCGACAACAAAATCATTAAATCCCCACAGTTAGACAGGAGAAGAACGCATGAAAAAATGTCGAGATGATTTCTTTTGGAAAAGATAAGCAAGAACATTAATAGACTGAGTCTATAACTAGAATCAAAGGATGGTACATAGAAGTGTTGATCTTTTCTTTCTTTTAATTAGTATCATTCTCACTGTTAATTAGAACTTTTTATGATGTTGGATTTATGAGTTCTCTTAGTTGCTGGTCAACACTAAAATACCAGCAACCTGCACAATCTATAGGTTGACAAAAACATCTAAAACCCTAATTTCATTCGGAACCTGAATAAAAAATAAATATCCACAGATACACAGACGAGGATGCGGGAAATCAAGAACAGGGCGAGGTCACCTTTGGGTACAAGGCTCGGCAAGAACCGCACCAAGTGCCATAAAATTCAACAATGACAAGCCTATCACCAGCCCGGCTTAACGCATCCAGAAACTCTTGTGTCGAATGTATATCAATCATATTCGGTCCAGCATTTTTTTCCCACCACTTTGGGTCAATGTTGTCCGCAACGACAGCATGCACCTGAGACAACAGATCAATCAAGAAGAATAAAGAAGCCATGGGCAAACATATAAAGAAAAAATAAGAATAAAGAAGCAAACTAAAAGAGTGCAAGAAACTATGAAGAACTAAATCTGAAGGAAGTCACCCCAAACTCTGCCATAGACCGTGACGACTTTCATGGGACACGTTGATTTCCTTCACGTCTCCACCCGCAATCTTCTTTCTCGTCTCGCCATGAACCATAACAGAAATCATCTCCATCACGAGACCACGAAACCCATCCGAGACCCACCACTGAGCGAATCATACAGTTCTTGAAATTGTTACCTTTAAATTGGCACAATTCCGCGAAGAAATCCTCCAAATCCCCTTCTATTACGGTTATTCCGGACCGAAAGGAAGAGATAAAGAACAAGAAGATACAAGAAGGCGTACCTTGAGATGGGACAAACGCTGCGGCCGGTGGGCGACGGCAGTAGCAACGGCGGAATCCAAACAAGGCTTTCTTGTCAATCTCGGTGAGTTGGAGCAGCGCACAGGGGATAAGAGTGGGAGACGAGAAGGGAGGAGGAGGTAGTAACGGAGGAGAACATCGGCCATCAATTTTAATTAATAATGGACGAGGGCAGGCGTGGAGAGGAGAACGAGATTTTTTTTTTCTTCGTTTCTTGGGAATTTGGTCGGCGGCCGGCTTGCTGCTATCTCCCCTTTGTGCGAGGGGACGTCGAGGCCGGCGAGGCGCTAACGCAGTCGCGCGTGGATGATTTATGGATAGGGAGTAATTGAGACGGCGATAAGCCGTCTCCACAAATCCTCGCTTCGGCGCGGGTCACCCAAAGAAGACCACCGCGAGGCATCTTTGGATCGTGGCGAGTTCAAGGTATCCAGAAGTAACCCCAGGCGGGAGAATTTGGGCCGGATCGTTTTTCTTTTTGTGGGGGGGGGTTTATTGGTTAAAAAAATAAAGGGTATTTTTGTTCACGAGTGCCCGGAGGAACTCATTATATGGGATATTTAATACCTCTTATCCAAACTTTTACGAAAACTAAGAGAGAAAATTAAAAAAAATACATTTAATATATTAATTTTATTCAGCACTTGAAAAAAAAAAAAAAAAAAATTCTGTATGCCTGGATGGCCCTATCTCAAATAAGGATATTTATTCATAACCTACATTTGTATAAAGACCCATAACTTCTTTGCTTTTTATCATACATGATCATAATCATTCATATGGTATGATGACCATCCAAGCATGCATATCATTTTATGGTACAAAGCCTGTATTATAGATGGTTTCATTTTAATGCCAAAATAATCTTAATAATGCATATAAGGATAGTGGGATTGCAGATTTTTTCTTTGTTGTACAAAATTGAGACATTAAATGCCTCCTTAAAAGATCTCTTCCTTTCCTCTCTTGTTTGCATAAGTGGATAATGAGGTATTAAATGCTTCTATGCCCTTAGTTAGCAAAACTCAAAAATAAAAACAACTATAGACACGATCATAAAATTTTATTTGTACTATATATATATATATATATATATATATATGAAGAGAGAGCAAAGAATTGGACTTAGTTATATGCACCCCAAAAACTACCTTCCTCACCATTCGTTAACCACCATTTGTTACATTTATTCTATCTTCATAAATATGCTTCGTTTTTCATAACACACTATGTGTAAAATAGTTTCTATTACATTAAAGAATAAGGATATGGGCTATACTTCTATATTTTAATTAAAAAATAAGAATGTGAGTCGTATTTTTATTATGATTGAAAAATAGGCATTTAAGTCATATTCCTACTCTTTTAACTAAAGAATAGAAATATAAATCATATCCCTATTCTTTCATTCTTATACTTCTTTACTCAAGAACAAGGTATAAGAAATATCTCTATTCTTTTAACTAAAGAACAGATATATGAGTCATACTTTTATACTTTTGCTTTTATACTTAACAAAGATAATAGGATATGAACGATGCCTCTCTTTTTAAAAAAAAAAAGGTAAAAAAAATAATGGTTAACAAATAACTTTTTGGTCTTGAGATCTATCAAATTTAATGGTGGAGGAGGTAATCGAATTTGAGCTTGTTACACACGGATATAATCAAGTGTATATATATATATATATATATATATATATATAAAGCTGAACTTAATAACATTCAAATATAGTCAAGTGCAAAATTTAATCTTTTTTTTCATCCTTAGATTTATATCGTTCTTAAAGCTACCCAATCTTTTTTATCTTTTTCATTTTTAAAATCTGTCAACTGTATAGATTCAAGAGTGAGAAAGTAACCGAATTTAAACTTGGGTACATTCGAATGTGGTCAAATTTAGCTTTCTTTCTCTATATATACATACATACAGTATCTTTCTATCAATAATCTTGCTAATGGAAAAAGGAAAAAAATAAAAAAGTAAATTCCTTTATTATTAATAAGAAAGCATTGATGCAAAAATTGGTAGGTTCTAATAAAATTCATAATGATAAATTGCTACCTAATTGGTAATTATATTCTTCTCTAAGTAAGTATTTATTGCATGAAATCTCTCGAGTTCAAACTTAAGTTGCCAAATATCTTGAAGTTAAGGATGGGCCTCAGTCAAGGGCAATGGGGCAACGGTTTATGACAGTCACTAAGGGCTGGCTGTTGGATGCCTTTTAAGTGGCTGATTCCCAACAGGCACGTGAGATAACCGTTTTTCAAACTGGTCCTAAGTTGACCTAGGTGCAACAGTATTGCAAATGTAGCATCCACCGCAGTAATTTATGCCACCATGGATGATAAATGCCACAGCACCGTTCTTGCCGTTCTTCTCCATCAATCCATCAAAGGTTACCTTCACCGTACCATGGGCTGGAGGAACACAAGAGAGTTGATACTGGTTTCAGATAGCATCACGTGAGTTCGGACGTTTTTCCAGCTGGAACACCATCTGATTGACCATATTAGTAGGGCTGGGCATGAGCCGGATCGAGCTGGATTTGAATCAGATCGAGAGCGAAAAGTTTAGCTCAGGACATCGGGGCCAGACTCAGCTAGGACCGACCTCGGGTTGAGACTAGTCAGCCCGAGCCTGATCCGATAACAATATTCTAGGATCCGAATCCAATTCAACCTAGATCCTAATTATATATAATAGTTACATAATATATTTAATATATATACATTTTATAAAACAACCAAAATATATAAAAATAAAAAATATATTTATTTATATATAAAAATATAATTATTAGGTTCGGATAGTAAGCTTGAGACTGATTCGAAATTTCAATGGGTTTAAAATTTTTGACCCGATTTGGCTCCGTGGGTTAGAAACCCTAGCGTAGCTCGATAATTTTTTAAGATCAAGCTCAAGTTAGCCCATGCACTATTTGGCTCATGCCCACCCCTACATACTCATCAACAATGTGCCTTATCAATGAATGCAGAAAAAAGATTAACCTCTGAATCAAAGCTCAATTCAGGCAAAAAGATTAAACACCAAATGTCAACACCTATTAATGCTTTCTGTCTTTGCTAAGATTTGGCCATCCTATTTATTTGTACTCTTATTGAGCTCTCACTAATCACAGTGTATATCTTGGCTGAAAAATTACATACATACATACATATATATATATATATATATATATATATATATATATATATATATATATATTAATGGTCCATCATGCACACATTAAAAGAAAAGGTTCCCTTTATTCCTACTTATAATGGATCTTTTTGCGTATCAGATCATAATTAATTACTCAAACTTTAGTTAAACTGATTCACAAAATTGATCAAGATTTTCGCATATTGATTGTTATGCACCATCAGGCTATCTTGTTATTGTCAATTTCACTGATGTTTGAGTTCATCTTGATGTCATCTGTTAAGATAATTCAGAAACCGGTCTTCAAAAATCTTCGACCGATCACTCCATGTTTTCGTCCGCATTGAAGAAGCTTTTCTTATTATTATTATTATTATTTTATTGATTCGAGTACACAAAGAAGAACGCACGGCCGCACACGTCTGCAATCCGAAAGGGAAAGTCTTACAAATCTCTGCTCAAAGACAATAACCCCTCTCGGTGAGCCGAAAAAGAGAGCTTGTTACCTACGGACGAAGCCAGGCGAGGGAGCAGCCATTCCCAATTTAATTCTCTTAGCTCCATCGCGCGGACGGGTCGAGTCATTCGGCGCTTCGATAGCACCTTATTTGATTTCGCCATCTATCCCACCCGCCCGCTCTCTCTCTCTCGGGAGGCGGCGAGCGTGGGAATCACCGCTTTCGTCTACTCGCGTCCATCCATAAAATAGAATTCTTTTTGCCGGCAAACAGTTCGTAGCGTTTTTTTTTTTTTTTTTTTTTAACTTTAAAAAATTTGTTTCCGAATCCCGATCCTTTGCCAAATCCATTAGATAAGTACCAACCAATAATGTGAAGAACAGACGCTTGGAAACACACGCTCCCATCAAAACCATCGTTGGATGAATTAAACAACACTGGATGGCAAATTGCTCTTCGGATCACCCAACAAGAAAGATGCAGGAGCGCGAAAGCAACCGGTTCTCTCAAGAGCTCGTAAGCTGAATTCAAAGAGATTTATTAAAGAAAGCTGGAACTAAAAAACCATTTACCGCCGATCCGTAAGAACGAAAGGAACAAATATGGGAGAAGGGCCCATCAAGTCAATGAACGATTCAAAAAAAAAAAGAAAAGCTAAAATTAAATAACAGAAGTACAAATAGATGATGAGAGAAAGTACGCTGCAGTACCAACGAAGAATAAAACAAGAAGAAGATGTCGCACTTAAGCACGCAATAGCGGCGCGGGCGTGGGAGGTGGGGGCTGTGGCTCCACTAGGAGGAAAGGGACGAGGACGGTCAATCGGCCTCTCCGACGGCCATGTACCAGCGGCCCGGCCCAGCCTCCTCCTCCTCCATGGAGAGGTCGTCGGTCCGCCGGAGCGCCGCGTGGAGCACCACCACCACCAGCCCTACCAGCAAGGACACCAGGATGTTGAGCGTGGCGTTGGTTAACAGCAGCACCCCCAAGGTGACGATGGAGAGCACGATCAGGACCATGACGTCGCCGATCGTGCGGCCGAGGATGACGAGGGGCTCGTCGCGGAGGAAGTAGAGGAAGAGCCAGAGAGCCATCATGACCAGGAAGACGATAAGGGAGACCGGGTGCCAGAGGAGGCTGAGGAAGACGATGAGGAGGACGATGATGGCGTAGTTCACGGCGAAGCGGCCCAGGTTGGTCCGGATCCGGAGGTAGGCCTCCCCGAGGCTCGGCGGGAGGCTGAAGGCGTGGAAGTCGGCCAGCTCCCGCCAGGGTCGGCGCGTCGCCAGGGCCTCCCTCCCCCGCTCCTTAGCGCGGGAGATGAAGTCCAGGGGGGAGACGGCGCCGCCGGACGAGGTCGGGATCGTCCCATAGGTCGTCATCTCCGCGATGATCGACGGGATGCTAACGAGAATTGGGGAAGGGGAGAGAGAGAGAGAGAGAGAGAGAGAGAGAGAGAGAGAGGAGATGGAAGGAAGGGGGAAAAGTCTTCAGTATTCTTGAAGGGGATGGGACTGGAGGCTGGGTTCTGGGGGGGGGGAAAGGGAGGTTCCCCGGCGAACCGTGGCGGGGACGGAACAATAAAAAAGAGAACAAAAAGGCTGGCCGGCACGGATTAGCAAGCGACCAGCTCCACGCGGCGTTATGAAGGCCAAAAGGGATCTGAACCAAGGACAGATCTCTGTTTTCATCAACTAAGCGGTCCGTTTCGGCGGGTTCATGCGAACAAGACACGGCTTAGAGCTTAAGTTTCTCCACACGAATGAGACGGCGCGGCGTAGAGATTAGGTTTCATTTATTGCTAATTGAAAAGCGTTCGTCCAACAGTACGATCCAGTTTCGGACGCTGCGGTCGGTCGTGGCATTCCCAAAGCTGCATGCACCAAATCCAAATACACAAGAAAACGAAAATGGGACGTATCCTCCCTCGAGAAAATGAGGGCGAGTATTTTAGTCTTTATTGTTTAGAATCTTCTTAAAAGATTGATTTAACCGTTTGAACCTAGGTTTTCCTAATTAATCACACTAGGTTCGCTCCCTTACTTTGGATCGTTGATGCCCACAACGGATTTAAGACGTCCAACTTCTCCCATAGCGACCTGAGAGGCCACTCTAATACCATTTTGTAGCAATAGAAAATCTCACCTTAAAAGTTTGTTAAAATAGATCATTTAAGCTTTTTAATCTTAGATAAATATCTAAGTAACTATTTGGTGCATAACTAATACAGAAATAAATAAATACCGATACGAGTTCTCATAGATGAATACCATAAACTTATTTTCTAAGATAATGATACTTGAAGGTGATTCTCATGTTGTTAATAAATTATCATGCCTCGAACAGGATTATAGTAGCCTCACAAGTATACAAGGAATTTTCATTTATCAACAAATATATTCAATATAATAATAATAAAATACATATATAAATAGTATTGACCATCAGAACGATATGGTTACTTTAATTATTTTCTGTGTGATAGCCTTTTATATATATTTTTAAATTTCTAACAATAACAAAAGTATACAACTACCATTCTCTACTATCTAAAATTATACATATTCTCAAAACATACTTTAATATACAACTAACTAAATTAAAACCATTCTACATGTACATAGAGAGCCGACCTTGCCTCTACTAGCTCATCCTCAATCTTTCATCAATTTACTTTTTAAGATCTGGGCCTGAAAAAAATGGATAAATAATAATAATAAGCTTGACAATCTAATAACTCTCCATTTTAATAAAATTGAATCAAGTAATATTTAAGATTATAATTCGATAATTACAAACAAAGAATAATGTATGTTTGGCATATATAGCAAAATCATAAATATATTATTTCACTAAATGCATAAATTAGCATACCATATTTCTATCACATTACTATGCCATATGAATTCTATATGCCTAGTAGCTTGAATGAAATATCAAATCTAAAATTTAATAAAATAATCAAATATCAAATCATACATATTGAATCTCAAATTTTAATTCTCTTTTATCTCTTCAGTTAAGGACTACGGTCGCATATAATTATTATAATATAAATTTGTAAGTGTATTTAATCCTGTAGAGTAAGCCTATATTAAATACTATCACTGTAGTATAACTTATCAGCATCATATCATACGTAATTTAGCTGAAAGTTTATATACATATACAAATATTTATCTATTCAGAATTTATTTTCGAAAGAAATTTCATGAATATCTAGATATTTACAATATAATCAAAATTTTAAATATCCATAATTATCAATGCCAAAATGTGCAACAATTTCTCAGCAATATATACAATAATTTCTACTTCTTACTTGATCTAATAGTCATAAATCAAATGTAGCATAATTTGCTAAATGAAATCAAATAGCCAAAACATCAAATATAATTTAACACAGCATATGAATCTCGAAATATGATTTAATATAGAGAATTTATAATTTTAAGATATTCCTAATTTCTTAAAATAATGAATTCCTTATGAGATAATATTCCTGTAAATATTCTCTGATGCAATAAAACTTGAATTTGATAGTAAATTTACAATGGTGCATTTTTCTACAAAATAATTTGTAATTAGACTATAAATAGAAAGTATTACTTACAGTGCTTTCGACTAATTACCTTGCCAGAATTTTTTAGGACCTAATTATCCAAATCATCTAGTGATCAAATTGCTGCTATGCTAATATATATAATTACTCACTAAATTAATGTTATCATCTTTGTTAGCTTTCATTGTGCTTCTATCATTCTCTACTTACTTTGATAGAAGAATAGCTCGTCTTGGTTGCTTAATATTCTAGGTCCTATCTAAGATTAACACCAGGCATAAGTTTCGTTGAAGTTTCTCTGTAGTGAAAGCATTGCCAATTTATTCCATGTAAACGTGCTCATAGCTATCCATACTGTGTTCTTGGTATTGTCATACCTTACTTGCCATCATCAGGTGAAGCACTTTAATCGATATTCCTCAAGGCCCACATCAGCTCAGTTCTATGTAAAAGTTTCATTTCCACGCTGAAATATTATTTTGTTTCCTTCTTCTACGGCCTAAGCGATTTCGAGGGGTTCTTATGCCGAGAGACTGAGGCAACTTGAGAGTAATCTGAAACAAATTTTAGAACACGGTGATCCATAGGATTTGGCTTATTATTTTATACACAAATACAAAAGCATCTATTTATAATATCATTTCTGAGGTTTATATAGAATAGTGCAGGGAAATGGCAGATGAATGATAAAATTAACAAAATATGACTGTTAACCCAAAGAAAGAGTAAATTGGAGAAAATAGGAGAGAAAGAAGGAGAGAGAATGAAAGCAGAGATAAGGAGAGTGTAACGCTCTAAGCCCATTTACTAGCCCAAATAACTATGTTAGTGGGTTAAAATCATATAGCTCAAAAATACATAACACTTTCTTTTCTATCTAATGTGTAACTAATTTTTGAGCACTACAATCTTTCTTTCTTATAATATGACGTTTTCATTGTACATTAAAAACTAACAAGAACTTATTTCGAGTCGAATCGTTGGTGCTACAAAGTGGATAATCCTTTTTCTTATGTTCATCAACCTTTGCATGTTCAAATCAATTTTGATACTATTTATAACGTTTAAAGTGCATCTAATGATCTAATTAACTTTATTAGCAGATCAAAAGTAAAAAATTTTATTCGTCCTTATCGAGGTCGTGGGACCCAGATACGAGATAAATACTTCAAGAAAATTCTTCGTAAGCATCCGGTCCTTATAACTTTGATGTTTCGTTATTCTTTATTTTCTGTAACCTTCTGATCTGGAGGTTGCATCGCAAGGGACGAAAGGAGTCCCTCCAAGGAATCGGTTCATCTTATCCTTGGCCCCGCCGCTGGCCAGGACTTGCCCAGCTGCCTCCAATGCCCTCGTACCTGATATTTTAACACTGTTCCAATAGCTATTATACCTCTTATTTTAACACGTTCCAATTGCTATTATAAATTCTGAGACAGTCTTATCTTGCTCCCGGACTCTGTTTGGTACTCGAATTTTTTTTTTTTTTTAGCACTCTCCTTTCTCTCTCAAAGCGAAAAAAGAGAAGAGGGAGGACAGGAGGTTGTTGGGGAGATCTCTCGGTTAGGAAAAGCACATAAATAAATACAACTATCACACGCAAACCAAGAGCATGTTGTGGTGTGTATAAATTCCAGTTTATAGCAGCTTCGCTGAGATATCAACAAGAATTGTAGCGTATATCACTGTCCCGCATAACATAGAGAGAACGAAAACAACACAGGATCCGAGGCATGCTGGGCACTGCATTTAGAGAAGTTTTGGCCACTCTTACATGCATGGCTACAGGCTCTGCTTCTCTGTAGGATACAAAGGAGTTGATCTCTGACTGGTGGTGTTGGCACATTGGCAGATCCTCTGAAACTCGCACATATGCACCTTTAGATCATTCAGGACATGAGAGAATAAAAGGAAAAAAAAAAAAAAGTTAGATGGTAAGTTGGAGCCCAAATAATGACTTGAAATCCAAGTATGAGTCCAATTTGACTCAATTTGGTCCAAAAATAATAATAAAAGATGGTCCAGTGCATGGGGCTCTTGTCATTGTCATTGTGGAGCTTAAGAAGGGTCCCGGGGGGGGGGAAGAGCATATCCTTTAAACACTATTTCTTTAATAAAATTTATCTATGTAGAGGCATGTGTTAGAATTTGCTTTCATAACAGGAGTCAGAACTGATTATATCTAGTACTAAAACTCAAACTCTTTTTAAAATTTCAAAACTAGTTGACCAACTAAATTGGAACTATAAGAACTAAATATCATTGACATCAAGATGTCCAATACTATCAAATTCACTTAGGCCACTAATTGCATGTTGGCTTAAAATGGAAACTAATTTTAGTCATTTTTATCTATTACCCCCTTGTCATGGTCAACTTTTGACTCATGGAGACCATATTTTCCAGATTGCATAGTTATCATGTCTGTCTGCTACTTTTGCACCACAAGTGTATGGATTTCAAATTTAACCACCGTTCCCTTCTATTGTCACAGGCCTTAAAGTTGTGAATAAAATCCATTTGTCAAGGACAGACCAAAATCTTCAATCCAGTGACTCTGTTTCTTTTGTCACTGTATACAAATTTACAGCAGTTCCTTGAAATCAGACTCTACTCACGTGGATGTGAGTGTTGGAGACATTTGATATTGTAAAGCAGAAAGGTCCATGGCCGTCCTTAACACATTTGTCGACTTTATACAAGAAAAATTGACTATTCTTCATACACAGACATTGAGTTAATGTTATTGAACAAGTCTTTTCTTATAATTATGGCTTGGCTTTATTAAGGTCACGTGACAACATTTATTGTAATTATCCTGTTGATCTATTCCTCCACTGGTTAAATTGAGTCAGCTATGGATCTCAACTCTAGGGAGAGAAGCTCCATTGAAGGACTGAGCATACACTATTGCAACTGGCTTATGTGATCCTTAAGAAGCAATGCTTCGTCAATGTCAGAAAGAATGGAGCCCATAGGGAGACCTACTCTCGGCCTGATCGAACCACCTTTCATATCATGACCAAAATAATATTTTGCAAGACAGAACCTGCTATGAGACCTAGAAGGCCAGATGGCAGGTAGGAAGACATATTTAATTGCTTATTCAATTTAAGCTCATGCATTCAAGAACTAAATGTGGGTGTCCTGTTTTGGTGGCTGGGTTATGATTCTATGGCATTAAAGTTTCCTCTTCTAGTACAAATTCCTAAGTTCATGAACTGGCTGTTTTAACATCTTATATTTTTCCCTTAAAAGTTTGTTGCCTTGATAAATAAAAATTCTTTTTGTTGATGGAAGAAATTTAATATTGGACTCAAGGTAGCCTTCAATTACAGCTTGTGTTTAGCTTCTTTTAACTTTCTCTTACTGTAATTGGATGCGCCATTCTTTTAGTGAACTCCTTTTTTGGTTTTTGTTGTGGATAATCTAGCTGAAATGCAAACTTATATAAATGAATCAATTAATTGTAGGTTTACCTTTTATCTGAAATACTTTGGTGTTTGTTTAACTTTCTTTTTCTTGTATGCAGAACTCTGTGGGAGTCGATGCCAAGAAGCAGTGTAATCATATTGACTGATCCTTCTTCTGAATTTTCACTAAACAGAAACACCGCAACAATAATACCTATTCAATGAGACTATTCTTGAGGGAAGTTGATGCTTCAGAGAATCAGGTCCTACAGCATAAGATCACATCACAATGATTTATTACCAGATATAATGTGTTCCTATGTTTGATTTTTCAACCATACAGTTTAGCATTTTGCAAACACTGAGCTGTTCTACACATTTTCAATTCTATTTTTGAGGCCACTTTTGTCACATCCATTCTTATCAACATTGAACTCTAGACCAGATTATGCTTCATTTTTGATAAACTTCCTGATTCACTCTTGTCTTCAGGCTTCTGTATCATAAATTGATCTGATGTTTCCATGTATTTCTTGAAAGATAATGCAAATGGTGAGAACTTAATCCCATGCCGAAAGAGGATATATTTGCAGAATGACTGCCTTCTACGTTCTTGCATGGTTATTTTAAAAGGAGGCCATAATGTAAATGGTTGGGTTGTATTGGCTTTAAGGTGAGGGGGAGAAAACTGAGATTGTGGCATTGAGTATCTTTACTCAGTGTGTAATTCTCAGATTTTGTGAATTTTCCTTAGTTTCTCTCCCTTGATTCTTTGCCCTATTTCAATCAAATTACTCACCCGAAGTGTTTCGGTTATCAAGTCTCTTCCCTTGTCATTTAAAAGGAAATTAGGTATAACATTGCAAAATTAAAACAACTCCAAGTCACATGGAAGTGTCCTGAATTTTGTGTTCAGTGGAACAATGCCTTTTTTTTTTTTTTTTTGACAACTTATATGTTACATACTAGATGATAATTTTATGATGTCTGCCATCCATATTATGTGCTGCTCTTTCATGATATGTGGAAAAGATTGTTTAATGGTATGGGCTTAGGGTTGTTCTCATATCTTTAACTGGCATTATGCCTAACAAAATGAAACACACCGACCAGATCGAAGAAAAAATAAAGTGGAAGTATTTAATGATGATGTAGCATGAGGAAGTATAATTGCAATTTCTATTTCTTCAACTGCTAAAAATATAAGGGATCAACCTATCAAAGGAGACAGGTGTGCGCACGAGGGACTAAGTCCCTGAAGGCAGGGAAGGAAAAAATTATCCCACTCTTAAACATGAGATAACGCCACCCTCCAGAAAAAAAATATACTTGAATCTCACAAGAAGTTAAAAGTTTTCAAGTCACCCCTTGGAGACTTGGATAAAAGCTCAATCCATGCTTTTGTAGCCGTTTGTTTTGTTGCTTACAATTAGCAGTTTTGAGCAGCACTTGTTTTCCACTTTCACTTGAGCTTCATTAGATAAAGAAGTGGTGATAAATCAGTGCAGACAAGCAGGAAGTAAACATGTCAACGAGACTTACCTTCAGAAAATTGTTTTGAATTTCCCTGTTGCTGAGCTTCTTATCTAGGCTTTTTAGTGAGTCTTGTTGTTTGAAGGCCAAAAAATGGTTTAGCAAATTGTCTGCCAAATCATGTGGAAGAGTAAAACATATTTCTTATGAGCAAATATACCAGAAAATGGTATCTACATTAATCACTACCTCCCTTCCTTCTTTTTCTCCTGTTTTCTCATGTGATTTGCATTTAGATGTCGAATATTTCAATCTGTTGTTAATTACTCTCCATCTGAAAAGCAAGCCATCATGACTACCAGTGGATCCCTGAGCGACAAAGTTTTGAAGCTAGCTAATCAACATGTTTCTGCCCTATGATTGAAAACTTGACGATTTTCTGCTTCCTCCTCACCTTAGTTTTTAAGGCATTTGTGTTGCTGAAACTTCTTAATAAGATGGCACTTTTGGAACAGTTGTTAGGCTGAAATTTATAACCAGTCTGCAGTATCAAAACTCCTGCTCTTAGACGTGGTGTTACCAGGACAATCTAAATTTTTGGTTCTTTGACTTGCCGGATACTTGGGACCATTTATGACATTCCATGACCCTTTATACCACTGACTCATGCTATTATCAAACTTACATGTCTATTTTTGAAACTTCAACTTATCAATAGGTCCAGCTAATGTAAGTTACTAATTCTAACAAATCAATTGGCAAATGTTTTATACATTTGTGAACTTAAGGAGGAAGAGGTCCGGCTCATTATTTCTTGTATACATGGTTAAGCACGAATTTTGAAAAGGTCCCCATGCCAGATTCTTCTGGGCGCTTAGGCACTGGACACCCATGTCAAGTGCCCAATTAACATTGCTTAGAGGTAAGATCATTATAAGTATTAGCCATGACATTATTGAAGTTAAGAGAGGTGTCTAAGTAAATTCCTTGTTGGTCGGTCAGGTTCCTTGATTCATCACTGTCAGTCAAGAAAGAAAAAGCCTCTAGCAGGTCAAGAAACTGACTGACTTCTTTATTCCTTCCTATGGTGTCATACTATTCCATCTAAGCTCCATGCTGTTTATGTTCTAATGCTTGGATAGCTCATTTTTTATTTTGTAGATGGATTGGATGACAGTGACATTAAACAGCTCGCAAATCTTCAGCTAATATAATTTTGATGCAAGCTCAGAATGTTCTGAAATCCATGTATTATCTCTTCATATTGTAGATCCCTCTATCAATAGATGTGCAATATTCATTTACAGCATAATGCTGAGGCATCATACCAACTAATGCTCTTATTTTTACACCTGATGTGTGTGTGCGTGCGTGTGAAATGTGATTATAGTGTTGTCGATTTTGGATGAATGCAGGCATCTCTGGAAACAAGGCTTGTAGAACATTTTGAGAGGCTGAAGAGTTTTAATCACTATGTGTAAACCCTCCACGCATTTTTTTTTTTATTTTATTATGACGCAGCGTGGGTGCGCGACACGCGGCGCTGCATGCGCACCAGTGCACGTGCACCCACGCACGCGCGCGTAGCCGCAGGGGAGGGCTCAGCCCTCCCTCGCTCAAGAAAAGGGAGAGGAGGGGAATGGCACACCCTCTCCGTTCACCCTCGTTAACCCGGTCGCCCTCGCCCGGCCCCGCCGCCGCCCCGCTCGTCGGGGTAACCCCCCACCGACGAGGAGAGGGAAGAGAAAGAGAGAATGGTTGAGAGAGAGAGAGAGGAAGAGGGCTGCGGGAGGACCCTCCCCTGACGCGGGAGCCGGTTCGGGCCCGTCGGCGTGCCCGCGGGCCCGTCGGGCCCGACCTCCGGACGGTAGCCCCCACCGATGCCGGAGCGGCGTTCGGTGGGGTCCAGCCGGCCGGGATGAGGCGGCCGTGCCGCCGGCAAGGTGAAAGAGGGGGGAGGGCCGCCGGATGGCCCTCCCCCGGCTCGTGGGCCGGCCCGGCGTGCGTGCCGGCTCGCCGGGCCGGACTTGGCGGCGGCTCCCGCCGGCGGCCGGGCGGCGTCTCGGCGGGTCCGGCCGGCCAACGGTGGCCGCCCGTGCCGCCGGCGAGAGGGGGAGCGAGGGAGAGAGCCGAACGGCTCTCCCCTATCGTGCAGAGCCGAACCGGCTCCCGCGTTGGTTCGGGTCCGGCGGCGTGCTCCGTCGCTCGCGGCCCGAGCTCCGGCCGGCGGCAACCTCCACCGCGCCGGGGGGCCGTCCGATGGGGTTCCGGCCGGGCCACGGTGGCCGGTCGTGCCGTGCCATTGGTACGGTGAAAGGAGAAGAGGAAGAAAGAAAGAAAGAAAGAAAGAAAGAAAAAAAAAAAAAAGGAGAGGGGGGTGGCCGCCGGCAGTGGCCGGTCTAGGGTCGGTCGTCGGCGGCCAGCCGACCCCCGAGGTCGGCCGGGGGGGGCCCTAGGCCGTCGGCCACCCTCAGCCACCCCTGGTTTAGGTGAACCAGGGGTGAAACAGAGAAGGAAAAAAGGGACTGGGCCGGCTTCAGCCCAGTCCAGTTAGCCCTTTTGGGCTAAATGTTGGGCTTCAAATTGGGCCCAGCCCAATAAAAGAAAAATATGGTCGTGATCAGCGCTGATTCTAGTTTGTCAGAGAATTTTTATTTCCCCATTTGGGCTTCTATATTTGGAGATATTAAAGCCTCAAGTTGGGTCCAGGATTAGATTGGGTCAAGTGTAGGAGTCAGTTTGACATCCAAAAATTGAAATTTAAAAATCTGAAAAATTATGTTGTAGGTACCCAGAGGTCCATACAGCTGATTTACACTTTGGGATTAGCGTTGTAAGGTAAGTAAGCCAGTTATAATGATTTTTATAAATCATTATTAAATTATGCCATTATTGAAATAATGAAATTCATTTATAATATTATTTGAAAAATGATATTTGTGGTACCACATTTATGTAAATGATTATTTAACTTAATTATTGCAAATTTTTGTAAATTAAATGGGCATTTTATACATGCAACTGATTATGACATGATTATGTGAAATTACCAAATTTGATAAAATGTGAAAAGAAAATTGATATATGTTTGCAGTAATGCATATAAATGTTATTGTGATTGTGTTATTTTATGTCATCACGGTCCACATGATATGTTACATGACTCCGGGATCCACCTCCACAGGGGGAATATGTGGAGAACACACATCCTTGGGATGTGCTGTGACAGGATATGATATTATATGCTAAATGACTCCGGCACCCTTCCTTCACTGGGAGAGTACAGGGAGGTTACATTCTTGTGATGTTTTGTTACGTGGACGTGGAATATTAGTATAAAATGAGATTTACAGTGATTTGAAACTGAAATGGTATTTTAAAATATTATTACATAATATATGCTTCCAATTTATTTAAGCATGAGATTTGCATAATTTTATAATATGAGGAAATAATTTTTCATAATATTTGATTTGCAAAAATCTGAATTGGCTATATTATGTTACAGTAGGCTTAGTTACTGAGCGTGAGCTCATTAAATCTTACAATATTTTTTTAGAGCCACAAAATTATCAGGGGCAACAATATAGGTAATTGGGAGTTTCATTATGTAAATTGATTATATTTTATTATATGTAACCCCATTTGGATTTATTTTGAAATTTTGGTTTGTTGCTTAACATTACATAATTTGTATTATGGATGATTAAATTTTGTATGTTATATAGTAGTTAACCCTCCTTGTTTGTAAATGATACTGTACTGGATGCCTTGCATGCCTGGCATGTGGCGGGCTGTCACCCTTGGGCTACCACCAGTTGGATCTGAGGCGTGACAGCTTGTAGTGGTATCAGCGCTGATTCTAGTTTGTCGGAGAATTTTTATTTCCCCATTTGGGCTTCTATATTTGGGGATATTCAAGCCCCAAGTTGGGCCCAGATTAGATTGGGTCAAGTGTAGGAGTCAGTTTGACATCCAAAACTTAAAATTTAAAAATCTAAAAAATTATGGTGTAGGTACCCAGAGGTTTATACAGCTGATTTACACTTTGGGATTAGCGTTGTGATGTAAGTAAGCCAGTTATAATGATTTTTTAAATCATTATTAAATTATACCATTATTGAAATAATGAAATTGATTTATAGTATTATTTGAAAAATGATATTTGTGGTACCATATTTATGTAAATGATTATTTGACTTGATTATTGTGAATTTCTGTAAATTAAATTGATATTTTATACATGCAACTGATTATTACATGATTATGTGAAATTACTAAATTTGGTAAAATATGAAAAGTAAATTGATATATGTTTGCAACTTATGTAAATAAATGTTATTTGTGATTGTGTTATTATATGTCATCACTTGGGCCGGGCCCACATTATATGTTACATGACTTCGGACCCACCTCCACAGGAGGAATATGGAGAACACACATCCTAGGGATGTCGCGTGGACAGATATGGTATTATATGTTACATAGACTCCGTACCTCTTCCTCCACTCTGGGCGTACAGTGAGGTTACATCCTCGGGATGTTTATTACGTGGATGTGGGACATTAGTATAAAATGAGATTTACAATGATTTGAAATTGAAATGGTATTTTGAAATATTATTACATAATATATGCTTCCAATTCTATTTAAGCATGGGATTTGCATAATTTTATAATATTGAGGAAATGTTTTTAAATTTGGAAGCATGACATGTATTTGATTTGCAAAAATTTGAATTGGCTATATTATATTACAAGAGGGTTTGGACTTACCGAGCATACGAGCTCATTAAATCTTACAATATTTTTTCAGAGCCACAAAATTATCAGTAGTAAGCAATGTAACAGGGGTAATTGGGAGCTTCATGATGTAAATTGATTATATTTTGTTATATGTAACCCCATTTAGATTTATTTTGGAATTTTGGTTCACGCTTGCCCAACATTACATAATTTGTATTATGGAGGATTAAATTTTGTATGTTATATAGTTGTTAACCCTTCTTGTTTGTAAATGATACTCAGACGGATGCCTCGCATGCCCGGCATGATAAAGTACAGGCCGCCGTCACCCCCGGGCCACCACCAGCTTGGATCCGAGGCATGATAGCCTCGGTACCAGGTGGTATCGCAGCCAAGTTTGACATTAGGAACAAACACATGATTAACTCTAGGTTAATTATTGACATGACATTAGGAGGGTAATAACACTAGAGAAAATGCAAGTAACTTGTTTTAAAAAATGCTTGAGATTTGGAGGTTTATAATGATATTGATTGGAACCTAACCTTGGCAGGAATTCATAATGCCTCGTCGCACTAGTAGTCAGCGACATGAGGGGGACTCAGTCGGAAGCCCGTGACCCCGACCAACAGGTGGAGCACTGTGAAGCCACTGCCGCAGTATCGAGTCTCGTTGCCCCAGCTGGCAACGACCCACAACGGCCACCATGTGCCCTCCAGTTACTCCCCGGCCTTTTTGGGAGTGACCTCAAAGAAGTGGCAAAGCAGTGCAGCCAGCCAGATCCAACAATTATTGCCTGCTCTTTTTGGCTCTACCATTCCGCAGTTCCGCCCGCCCTCCTACTCACTCGTACCCGCCCGGCCCGGCCTTCGAGCGCCTCCGGGCTTCAAACCCCGCTCCATCTCGCCCTAACACCGTGAGGAGGTCGGGGAGTTTCACCGAGCTTTCAAGCAGCCTAGCCCTCGCTTCTCCTTCACCGGATCCACTCAACCCACTTGATGCGGAGTGGTGGATAAGAGAGATTGAGAAGGCCTTTACGACCCTTGTAGTCAGGAGGAGGAGCGGATTAGATTTGCCACCTACCTCCTTCAGGGGGAAGCTTATGATTGGTGGCTACTGTTGGAGCAGCGATTGGGAGGATGGGCTATCTCCTGGGAACAATTTAAGGAAGCTTTTTATGGTCAGTACTTCCCCAGGAGTATACAGAGACAGATGGAGTCTGAGTTCATGAGATTGGAGCAGAAGAACCTATATGTGACCCAGTATGAAGCTGAGTTTAGACGATTAGCCCAATTTGCTCCTAATTTTGTGATCACTGAGAGAGCCAAGATCACCAAATTTACCGAGGGACTGCAGCCTAGGCTAAGGCAAGCAAAATAATGCATTTGGAGTTCTACCCCACTTAGCAAGGCACCGGTGAGCAAGGCTCCGTGACCGAGAGGGACATGATCGGCCATCCAAACAGAGCGAGGGAGAGCAGAGATGAAAAAGGGAAGACCTTTCTTTGGTCAATCTTCGTATGTATGTGCTAAGAAGAGGAAGGTCTTCTTTCGTGCTCCTCAGGTGGCAAAAGGATAAGGAGACTCGCCGTCCTCATCATGTAGGTAGCTGCCCATTCAGTGGCAGGGAAACAGCGTGCCGCAAAGCCGACCGGTGTACTCGCTTATATGTGGGAAGATGGATCATAAGATGGCCACCTATCCCCTCCGAAGGACCAAGCAGCCCCCCCCTCCAGACAGTGAAGAGCCAATGCCAGCACTCAAGACCCAAGGAAGGATTTTTACCATCACTCAGCAGGATGCTGCTACATCTAATACTGTGGTGACAGGTATGCCTGTTAACTGAATATATATTTCTTTAAAAATTATTGCATTCATACCTGGTGTATGCATAGATTATGATAGTAGATAGAGAGCAAAACTTATGAATCTGCATGACATCTAAGTTAAATTAATCTTTATGATAGGTATGATTAAAGTAGGCAACACTTATGCTCAAACTTTAATTGATCCGGTGCCACACATTCATTTGTATTTCTGATAGTTATCTTACTAAAGAATGCATCATCGACACCCGTTGCCTCTAGAGCAAGAATTGCATATTGCATTCCCAAATGGAGATGTCATGATGGTAGACTTGCGTATGTAAATCATGCTTGATTAACATGGAAGTATAGGAGGTCAATGCCAGGTATTTGATAGTCCTTCCACTCAAATTCTTTGATGTAATCCTTCGGGGATGGACCGGTTGGCCTCCTATCATGCTTCCATAGACTATTTTAGGAAAAAGGGTGATCTTTAAAATTCCTAATCTTCTTGAATTCAGTTTTATTGGGAGTCAGGAATACCTGGCTTCGGTATTAGTGCCAGCTCTACAAGCTGAAAAATATGTAAGAAAAGGTGGTCAGGAGTTTCTTGCTGTGGTCAAAAACCTTCAATAGGAAGAATATAACTTGGAGCATATTCCAGTGGCTTGGAAGTTTCCTGATGTCTTTTTGAAGGAATTGACTGAATTAGCCCTGGATTGAGAAGTCGAGTTCACCGTTGATTTAGCGCCCCGGCGTTGGACCTATATCCAAGGCTCCTCTACCGCATGGCCCTGCTCGAGCTAAAAGAGTTAAAATGTTAGCCTCTTGCAGGAGCCTCTCGATCGAGGATTCATCGTACCCTGTCTCTCCTCGGGGTGCTCCAAAGCATTATTTGTCAAAAAGTTAAAGATGGGCGGGGCATAGCCTTCGGCTCTACATTGATTACCGAGAAATTAATAAGGTAACAAAGGTGGAACAAGTACCCTTTGCCGAGGATTGATGATCTATTTGATCAACTCCAAGGAGCCCGTGTATTCTCAAAAATTGATCTTCGATCGTGGTACCATCGACCAAGATAAACCTGAGGATGTGTCTAAGATCGCATTCGTAACCAAGTATGTAGTCATTATGAGTTCTTGGTGATGCCGTTTGGGTTGACTAATGCTCCCAAGAAAGATTCATGCGAACCCGATGCACAGGATCTTTAAACCATATCCGGATTAGTTTATAGTGGTCTTTATCGATGATATCTTGATTTATTCTAAAAGTCATATGGAGCATGAAGACCACTTAAGGATTTGTTCTCGTACTCTTCGGGAGAAGAAACTTTTATGCCAAGCTACAGAAATGTAACTTTTGATGAGTTAAATATCCTTCTTAGGTCATACTCATATCCAAAGATGGCATATTTGTCGACCCTCAAGAAGATCGAGGTTTGTTGTGAATCGGTGTCGGCCTTCCAATGTAATAGAAGTCGAAGTTTAATATTCGGGGTTATCCGGTTATTATCGCAGATTTGTGGAAGGCTTCTCTCGCATTGCTTTGCCTCCGACTCGCTTTTTAACCCAAAAGTGAGCAAAGTTTGTTTGGTCCGAGGAGTGTGAGAGAAGTTTCCAGGAGCTCAAGCAGCGCTTGGTGTCAGCCTCTATCCTTACCCTTCCATCTACATTTGGAGGATATACTTTATTCACTGACGCCTCTGGAAAAGGATTGGAAGATGTTCTGATGCAGGAAGGGAAGGTGATAGCCTATGCCTCCAGGCAGCTGAAGTCTTATGAGCAGAACTATCCTACTCATGATCTCGTGAGTTGGCCGCCGTGATCTTTGGTAATCAAAAATTTGGCAAAGACATTATCTATATGGGGAGACTTGTGATGTGTATACAGACCATCAAAGTCTGAAATACATTTTCACCCAGAAAGAGCTAAACTTGAGGTAGAGGAGGTGGCTGGAGCTACTAAAGGATTATGACCTAAGCCTGCATTATCACCCAGGGAAGGCCAATGTAGTAGCTGATGCCTTAAGCAGAAAGTCCTCCTCAGAGCTAGCTTCCATAATTACTTCTCAAATTTCACATTCATGTAGAGACCTTGAAAAGTTGGAGGTTGGTCTGCAAGGACATACGGCTCGATGGGCTTATTGCAACACTTGTACCGGGGCAGCCCAACCCTAATTGACAGGATTAAGTCTTCAAGGTAGAAGAAGATTTGGAACTCCATTAAACATTAAAGAAGTTTGCAAATGTGGTGTTCCTAATGAATTCGGTATCAATGGAGGATGGATCCTCGAGATTTAATGGTAGGCTCATGGTGCCAAATGTAGAGGAACTAAGGGCCGAAATTTTGAGGGAGGCTCACTACTCTCCCTATACCGTACACCCAGGAGGCACCAAAATGT
>JACVBY030000423.1:0-103691 GCA_017589505.3 Metroxylon sagu
GAATTAATTAAGCTAAAATGATTAGACTTTAAACCCATGCTCAACCCATTTACTATCAAATTCAGCTTAAGGTTGCATTTGGAACAGCAACCGAATTTGTTTTGGTTAGACTAAGGAACCTATAGTTCTTAGATTTATGAATAATTATTTTTTATTATTTTAAAAATAATAGAAGAGTATTACTTGACAAATTAGGCCAACTCTCCACTTATATCTAAGATTATTTTAAATGAATAAATATTTATATATATATATATATATATTTTATTTTGTTCAAATTGAAAATTTGAAATCCTCTATTGATTTTAATTTATTTCCAACTTTACAAAACGAAGGTGATTTTGTCCAAGGCTTTAAATCTGAAGAAGTGTTCTAATTTTTTCATGGAACGAGACATCCTGCATTACATCTCGATCGCTGATTTGATCAAGCTTACAATAGTTGTTTGGAACACCTTCTTTTAGTAAAATTGAATATTTATAAAATTTTATTATTTTATTTTATTTTTTTAAATATATTTAAATTTTAAAAGTTATAATTTTATAATAAATTAAATTTATTTAAAATTAATATAATAATATATTACGATTAAAATAGGATGCGATGCAATCATTACGATTAATTTCAAAATTTCTTTGAAGTGAGATATTTGGATGCCTTATCTCTCGTTCCATCCCATCCCATCCCATCCCATCCCATGGACTTTTATCTGCGGCTCAAACCACTTGTAACAATAAACAATACCAAATGCATGTATATTTTATGCAACCTCTACATCGATCTCATCGTCATTCTCCTGACATCATCCTATCTATTTTGGATGGCATGAGTGCATTACATTCAAGAAAAATCTACTCACATGGATGGGCCAATGATGGGCAGCGTTGGTAGGCTAACAGCTCAAACACTTGCATCCATTGAAAATTTTAAGTCCAAATTATGGTAACGTTTGACAGCAATAGGCGGCCCTACCCTATCTCCAACCTCTCTCAAAAAGCCAAAAATATCTAAGACTCCCTCGCATCACAATAGAGGATTCCCTTTCATTGTGCCACTCCCAACTTCTATTCCAATTTGTTTGTCCTCCTTGTGCCTGTCACATGACGCTGATGCACAGCGAGAGTGCTGATATTGTTGGATCTACCAACCCAAATCTGAGCTAAATTGCCTAATTTTATTATTTGAGGTATGGTAGCATCATTCTTGAGTTCAAGTACAGTGTTTAACCTAATCCAAACCTCATAATTAATTTGAAAATTAAAATACCATCATCTAAATTTAAACCAGGCATAGAGTGAGATTTAGGTCCTAATCGTAAATCTAAGACAAGATTGAGTTGGATGCAGCTTAGTTAGGTTCGGATCTAGCCTAGTCTATTTGCGTTGATCATCTAGTAGGTGCTCAAAAAGGAGAGAAATGACTCAATTAAAGTCCAAAATAATTGCTGTAAAAATATTATTGTCGCCATCGTAGCAGCTCTAAATGAGTCCATCTATATTATGTATATATAATTTGAGTTTATATTATAGCCATTAATTTGAATTTTTTCCCTCTCTTTTAAGTTATAGTAACCATTATCTAATGAGAGTAATGACTATTCCGTAGCATTTGAAATGTTTATTGATGTAAATAGTGTAATTTAACATTCAAGGCCTTTGCATCAATTGAACAAAAAAAAAAAAAAGAAAGAAAGAAAGATTTTTATTCAATAAATAATTATTTCAACAAATGATATTGTTTTGATTATTATTATTTTTAATAATACTAAATTTAAAATAAATATAGCTATAATTTGACTTGGTCATACATGACAATTTCATAAAAGGGCTTGCTATAATGAGATTATGGCAGCATTTATTCATCAATAATTTGTTTTAAATACTATATGATATCATTTATTACATGGTTCACCAATCCAACGTGATTGATCGATGGAGATTGGTGGGTTAATGACCGGGGAGGAGTAGGTCATCTGGTTGGAACTGCTTGGCATGCCAGCAAGTGAAGAGTCGTTAATGTAAAATATAAACGAAGGGAGGAGCAATAATTGGTGAGATATGGGGCCATGGCAAGGAGGGCATTGGATTGGAGTCACGTGGACAATGCTGTAATTGGCCTCTCCATCTTAAAAACAAAGAAAATTTGGAACGAGTCAAAGGGAGCCCAGATTCGTCATCCTTTGGCCGCCGTCTTCTTCTTCGTTAATCGTTGTAAAATGGGATGCGGTCCAAGATTGAGTGCCGGCTGAGCTGTCGCCAGTTGTTTCTCTTGAACTTTTGCCCTTACGCAAACTCCAATACGCCATCCTCTAGCCACGCCACCATCCTCGGGATTGCAGTACATTAAATAATTAACACAATTTTACCATTGGAGTTGAAGATTTGGAAAGTCATCGACTTAGATTAGAGCAATGATCGTAATATAGTAACTTTTTAAACTACCTCTACCTAATAATTAAGTTTTTGACCATCCAACGGTAATGGCGAGGACAAGTCTAATATATGACAAGTCCAAATTATTATATTAACTATGGGGCCATGGAAATGGTATAAAAGGCTTGGTTTAGAAATAGAATTAAATGAAAATTATAAGCTTCGTGTCAAATTAGGTTAACTTTCAATAGGTTTCATAGCAAGCGATTCTTATATTTATGTGAGATTAATGTTGCTATCTTATGTTATAATTAAGGCTTTATTTTTTTATTTAAATATATTATGAGGATAAGAGAATGGTGTTTGAATCAAATTTGAGAATAAGTATTGACAAGAGTGTTTCCCCTCTCATTTTCACCAAATTTACCCTTGCAATGCCTACCATTGTTTATAAAAGAGCTCAAATATTATTAAAATAAAAGAGGACATTAATAATTGAAATAAAAAAGATATTGTAATTGTGGTAATCAATTACCATAGCATTTATATTATGATATGCATGAATGATATGGTGAGGTTAAATTTTTGTAATGTTAGTATAGTGTATTTTGATTTAATGAATTTAACACCTATAGATAAAAAAATGTCTACTGTATTATATTAATCTATCAAGCATCCAATATAAATTGTATAATATAAGTTATAAAATATAAATTACTTTTATATTTGGAAATAAAATATATAGACATTAATTATAAAGTCCCAAAAAAAATAAATGTGTTTATTATTTTATTTGAGACTTTTGCATATAGGTATTCATACATATATATGCATAAAAAATATACATATACCTATACTATATATAAAAGTATAAGTAAAGTTTTATCTCTAAGCATTTACGAACATTAAATTTAACCAGCATATTTGTGATTACTTTTATGTTTGTGTTTATATATATGTATATAATATATATGTATGTACATATATGCATATCTGTACACATTTATGTGTATATATAGAAATGAGGAGAATTCGACTACATTCGAGAGGATTATCATTCAAATTTGATCAGGTTTAAATTTAAATGATCATAGTCCTACATCGATAATTAAGCTATTGGATGTGATGTACTAATTCTAAAATACTTATATACTAAAAAAAAATGCATGATTTGGAAAGCTCTAGCTCAAGCATCAAGTGGTCAAAATAATATGTATTATTTTATATTATTTAGATTGTCTAATTTTTGATTACTTGATACATGGATTAGGTCTTTCCAAATTTTATGATTTTTAATATATAAGCATTTTTAGAGGTAATTAATCATATCTAATATCTTGGATCATAAATTATTGATATGGATCTCTATCATCCAAATTTAGATGTGATTGGATTTGAGTGGAGATTCTCTGTAGTCTAGTAAAGTCAAGTTTTATATACATACGAATACATACACACAAAGTCATATATATGCACGCACATGCATGCACACGCATATATATGTATATGTATGTATACATGTAAGTGTATGTATATGTATGTATGTATATGTGTATATTTATATGCATATGTATGTGTATATGTATGTATGTGTGTAACAAGAATTGCTTCAGTTGAAAACTTGTAGTGATATGGATAGAGCTAGTTTTATTATTTTTAGAGGAACAAATTGCATACAAACTACATTGTTGTTATCTTAGATGAGAGCATGATGGTGATAGGTCTAGCCATATGGTTAGGTTGTTCTGGACATAAGTTGGTAAACCGAGTTCAGATAAAATATATAAAGGCTAATAGTAGTGCTAAGGCAGGCTTAATGAGTTAACCAGGTAGAGAGGTATAACTTATGGAATCTTAGAGGTTGAGAAAAGTACTTCAGCCAAGCAGAAGGTGAAGGTAGGTTATAAGACATGATCGGTAAAAGAAGTTGTCCATAAAATTGTTAAGAAATATTCAATCAAGTCATAGAAGAGTAGAGAGCACATCATGGTGCTAGCACTAGAATGAGACTTGTGCTTGATGTGGAATTCTACACATATTTTGGGTAATTAAGGGTGTAAATTAGATTTAATTATATAAATATTATTAAAAAATTATTTTAAAGGATATTCACTGTATGAATCAATCTAACCTATCTTTTGTCATATATCTTAGCTTAACTTATTTTGATAATAGATGCAACCTGATTTCTATTAGTTCAGCCCTTGGTACTCTTCTTTTGATTGATAGCATTGTAGTTATGAAAATTTTTTAAGATCAAAGCAACAAAAACTCCTAGTTTATCCATTTTTCTCATTTTATGTTCATACCAATCCGGTCATAAATTAATCTCCCTTTGCATCCGATTCTAACTATTGGTAGATCACTTTAAGCCTATCGGGCTCTCCCATGCATCCTTAGCTTACCTAATTGAACATTGAAAAAGAAGAGAGAGAGAGAGAGAGAGAGATAAAAAAATGTAAGGCGACACCCCACAATAACAATGGAGTAAAAATTGTATTTGCTAATAATTTCATCTATATATTGTATATCAACCATTACCATGCCACCTTTCTTTGATATTTAGAATGAAAACTATTATACTTTAGTACCATTCATTTTATTAGTTTACTAGTTATCATGTCATTAAAGCTTAGGTAAGTACTTATTCGGATAAATTTTTCGCAAGTTGTGTATGACTTTTGAGCTAGTATACAAATATAAAATAAAAATGCAAAATTTATTAAAATTGATAGTAAAGATAAAACTTTATAACTTAGAACTTTGATTTTATATGGTGACAAATTAGACACTTAGGTGTGTTTTGATGCAAAGAAAATTGCATGAAAACTTATTTTTTCTTGAAAAAATTACTATGTTTGTTTATTTACATAAAAATAATAAAGCTAGAAGACAGACAAATTTTTTTATTCCCCCTTCTCATTTGTTGTAGATTTCATTGCAACTAAACATAACTATAATTTGAATAAAAATTTCTCATGTAAAACAATGTAACTACAATTGCTAATTAAAATAACGATATAAACTTAGTACTTAGGTTGAATCATATGATTTTTCAACTTATAGTAAATTATTGAGAGTTATAATTAAACTAATAATCATGTTTGGATCACCGATATGTGGATTTGCTACTAGAGTTTGGAGGAGGTGGAGGAGAAAGAAAGTCAACTTATTTGAATGAGTTTTATATAAATACAAATTTAAATCTAATCAAATCAAATTGTATGAACCATTTTCTGAATAAAAATGATGACAAACTAAACCTTCTAAATTCAATCCCAAGAAAGCTCAAAACCATCTTGTAACATAACCTTTATTGGTTTTGATAACTTCAACCCAGTTGTTTTTTATTTTTATTATTCAAGTGAAGTTGAAGTTGGTTTTAATTGGAATGAGAAAGATGAGGTAGGATAACCTCCTTTTAGCAAGATGCCAAGAGAACCGAACTTGTTTCACATAAATAATAAGCATTTACTAGCCTACCATTGGAACTACAATAAAATATACTTTTGATCCTCAACATTCACTTATAATTTATTTTCGTCTATAAGCCACCAATTGTTACTATTTCAAGAAGGTTGGATTTCTAATATTTTATCGTTATATAGGATCAATTAGAAATAGCGGATCAGTGATAATTATCTTGATACGAATGCATAAATTAGTTTACAGATTGTGTTGATTATTTCATTAATTTTAACCTATCTAACCAACAAGACGTTAGGGATGCGGTTGGGGTTTTAAACTATAATAAGGGAGAGTTTGAGAACAAAAATAGGGGGTGAGTGGAAGTTTGATCAAAAGTATAATTTCACCTAAAATTAACGACAAGGGTCCCAAGCTGGGGCCCCATGGATGGGTTGGCTCCATGCATGAAAGGAGATGGGCCATGACATCAATTTCGTCGCATTCCAAGCGAAAACTTCGATAACTCCCACGCGCTTTTGACGTCATCAACGCGGAGGGAAGCCGTTTCCGGGACCAGGAGAGGTCGGACACGTGTCGCATCCTTCATCTCTACTCTCGCTGTTCGGCTTTCGCACCAATCCATCCGACCCAATATGGTGACTGCGGTAATAACGCGATTTTATTAGGGGCAATATCGTCTCAAAATCCTTTTCCTTAAGAAACCCGGTTCCTTCTAGGTTGTTTCGCCGGATTTAACGTCGCGGACGAGATCCCCGCCGTCGATTTCCTTTCCCAACCCAAATCTCTTCTCCCCTTCGCCTTTTCTATTTATTTACATATCACCTATTTCGAAATAAATCTCCCCCCCCCCCTTCTCTCTCTCTCTCTCTCTCTCTCTCTCTTATCTTTCTCTCGCTCGCGTTCGCGGAGGCGAAGGAGGGGATTAGAATTAGGGTTTGGGGATGGAGGAAGCGGGGAAGGTGTTCGTGGGGTGGGAGGAGGTGACGGTGTCGAACGACAGGGGGAGGAGGGAGGTGCACTACTACCTGCGGGACGCCGGCGGCGGGATGGATCTGGCTGTGGTGGGGCGGGAGAAGAGCGTGCGGCACATGTCCTACGCCGTCCCCTGGCCGTTCCTCAGATCGTTCCTCGCGCTGGGGCGGGGACAGCACCTCCTGGTTTCTGGCGTCTCGCCGCCGCCGCCGTTGTCATCCGGGCTCCCTCCCCTCAAGTGGCGGTCCCGGAGGGAGGTCGTCGATTGGCTCTCTTCCCTCGTCTCAGGTATGTCGTCTCGCCTGTTCACCCTGTAAGTTACGAAATAAGGCTAGGAAAACCGTGAAAGAATTAAAAAAAGATGCCTTTTTTCCCCCAAAATTTTAGAAATTGCGAAGAAATAAAGCTGGAAAAGCGTGGAAGATTTGAAAATATGGTTTTTTTGGTGTATATTTTGCGATGGGATTAGGTTGGGGCTTTGTAGCTTGGGATTTCGTATGGACCTCTTGTTTCCTTGCTGGGTTTTTAAGGAAAGGAGGCTCCTTTCTTTGATTGGATTGATGGGTGGAGGTGTCGGGGTGCAAGATTTTGGGGATTCCTCTGGTTGCTCTTTTTAATGAATGATAGGAGGGACACGTATAATTCATAGGTGAAGGCTGTTGCATCTCTTCTCTTCGCTTATCATAGGATATCCCAGAAGCTAAACCGTGAAATAATATTAAAAGTTTTTTTTTTTCTTTGTTGTTCTTGATTTTTATTGAAATCTTGTATTTCGTATAGATCGGTTTGATTTTTTTATGGGCTTCATTATTCGAGGGCCACTTCTTTGGTCGTCTTCAACATATGGATTTGGCGAACATTTTTCCTTTGTTACCTTCTTTTTCTTGTTCTGTTTGCTTCTCTTTCTCGAAATTAAGAGGCGGTAGATCTCGAAAATCTGCAAAGATAATTGAAAAGGGACTTTTGTTGGTTATGTTCCGTTTGAATTTCTTCTTTTTCCTAAACAACCTAGGATTTCCTATGGATCTATTTCTTTCTTTGGGTTATCTCATAGTGCAAGAAGAAGGAGATATCAGGAAAAAACACAGAAAGAAAACATGAATTTTGCTGTGTTTGGGCTATTGTTATCAAGCCACTAGTTCTCGAAAAGATATTCCTTTCTTTGTATATTTATGATTTTGTCTTTTCTGGGTTTTTTTTTTTTTTTTTTTTTTGCTTTCTCATCCATGTAGTTTTCTGTGTTTGTCTGTTTGTGTTGGGCGCTTTTCTATTCGTCTTTCGCCTATTTCGTTTTTCCGGAGTCTTCGTATTATCGCGGTTAAATCTGGAAAACCTTCGTATTTTCGTGGTTAAATCTGAAAAACCATGATATTATGATTTCTTTTAATATATTGTTTTATTTACATATTTTATTCTGTGAACATTGTTCTATAGACAACTCCTGTGGAATTTTAAAGATTCTAATGTTAGACAATTTTTCTCAACTCCTGATTATGTTTTTGAGTTTCCTTTGATAAATCATCTCACCTGAAACATGTGAAGTTTTTTTTTTTTAAAAAAAATTTGTGTCTGGGCCTTCAAATAAAGAAATTTTCAGCTAGCAGATCTTTGGTGCCCTTTTTTTTTTAATTTTAAAGTTATATGGATGATTATTTAATCTTGTTTATATTGACGATGGCTTTAACTTAGAGTTTTGCTTTCAGTAATTTCTTGGGTTACCACAAATCGTCTTGGTGTGGTTGACCATAATTCCACACTGTGGTGTATCGTGGTGGGTAAAACAGGAGATAGTTGTGAAAAATCCAAAAGATTTTTTGGTAGTATGTCTATAGTATGTCATCAGGTCATGTCCCCTGTTCTAAAAGTTTTATGTTTGTGCTACCTCTTTGGTTTGCAATTGTTTTGCCTATTTGGTGGCTGTTGTGTCAGCCATGCTCTTTTTTTTTTCAAGATTGTTATTTCTATCTTCTTATTTGATTTCTATTCTGTTTTATGTGGGCACATGTCTGTATGCATCAGAATCATCAGTTGGTTTTCTTTCATTGGTCTCATTGTTTTTGTTAATAGATCTTTGATCTTGGCAGATCCATCACCAAGTTGATCTCTCCCTCAGTTTGGCTATCCTCATTATAAATTTCTTTCTGAATGTTTTTTCATGCTTAGGCATCTGCAAATTTAATTTGATTTTGAAAGCTTTCATGTATGGTATGGATCCTGAGGACTTTATTCCTTCTGTTGCTTTGCTTCAAAGCTTTGTTATCTGATTAGATGTAGGTGCCAGCAAATACTATAAACCAGTTAAAACTCAGCGCCAGTTTTAATGCATGCGGAACTCTTCAATAGATAGTTTGCCGAGGGTCACGCTTGTGGTTTCAAGATTCTCTTGAGATGTCATTTCTTTATAAGACATTAGCATATAATTGTTATCGTACTTTCTCCAAGGGAATCTGCTTTCGAAATCTACAATTGTAGTGTAGCAAACTCTTTGTTCTTTCTCAGATTGTTATTTATAATTCTTAACCTTTTGACTCAAGTTACCCATTTTCTATGTCAGTGCAATTCTAATAATTAATCAAGGTTACCTTTAGGAAATAAGTTCAGCAATTTGTAATGGATTTTTATGCTTTAGGTGGATCCAATTCTTACAATTTACAATACAATTTGAATTACAGCATGAGGTTGCCACGCCACCTATCTTTTTTCCTTTGTCCATCTTTCGTTCTGAACAAACTTTGCATGATGTCAATTCTGGCAAAGTGTTTCTTTGTTGTAGACTTGAGTTTTGAGGGTTTCAACTTTACTGTTCTCTTGTCCTTTTTGAAAACTTGGTTTTATAATTATTATGTAGTTTCTTGTATGTTCTCTACATTTTATTCTTTTTAAGTTCTCCCATTAACTGGGTTGGTTGTCTGAAGGTTAGAATTAAATTTGTATTTTGTTTTGATAAAGTTTTTGCAATCCAACAAAATGTCTCTTCTGTATGCAGATTCAATATCTTATGGATCTTCTCCTGAGGTGGATAGATTTTCAGATGATGAAGATGCTGAAGCTACAGATATCCCTACATCCAAGGTAGAGAAAATATATTGGTCATATTTTCCTCTCATTGTGAAATTATCATAATATTGTGAGGCAAGGGAACTTAGAAGCAGTTTCATTATTTATTCTCTTTTTGTCCTATTTCTCTTCTTTGTCTATTCAGGGTCTTTCATCAGGGAAAATGGGACATCATTCTAAAGAATTTTCATGGTTAGGTTCTGCGTGGAATTGCAGGAAAAGACGCAAACATTATCAGTCTTTTTGCCGGAATGGAATCACAATCTCTGTACGTATTTAAAGCTGCAACAATTTCTCTTTCTTGCTATTATTTTTTTGCATTGGTTTAATATCTGTGCCATATGCTTGCCTAGGTTCATGACTTTGTCTATGTCATGACTGAAGAGAACAAGAGTCTCATTGCTTATGTGGAAGATCTGTATGAGGACTTGAGAGCAAACAATATGGTTGTGGTACGATGGTTTCACAAAGCTGATGAAGTTGGTATTCTTTTGCCTCCCGTTATTAATGACAGAGAGATTTTCTTTTCTCTTTGTCTTCAAGATTTCAGTGTGGAATGCATTGATGGATTAGCTGCAGTCCTCAGTGCTCAGCATTTTGAGAAGTTTCAGAATGAGGCAAGGCATAGCAATTGGGAACCCTACCTGTGTCGCAGGCAGATTGATAATGATGATGTCAAGCCTTTCGACATCACTCAGCTCCAGGGCTACTGGAGCCAGGAACTACTTCGGTCCATGTTCACACCTTCTCGGAAATTGAGATTGAAAATAACCTGTGGTGGCTCTAGATTGGATGGAGATCCCAATTGCCACGTTCAAAGTGGACTTGAGAAAAAACACAGGTTGAGTAGTGGGGGTATTGATATTTCTGGAACGGCTGCTAGAGATATGAACAAGAAACAATGTTTGGGTTCTAGCAGTAAAATAGAAAGACATACATCAGGCGTTATTTCTGCTCCTGGTTTGCTCAGAAAGGAGTTGTTTCAGCAAAAGTTCCAGCAGCAGCTATCTCCAGGATGCCAAGTTGAAGTACTCTCACAAGATAGTGGAATGAGGGGATGTTGGTTCCGATGCGTGATTCTCAGAAGGCAGCATGATAAGGTGAAGGTCCGATACCAAGATGTTCAAGATGCTGATGAAAATGGCAATTTAGAGGTACATATTAGATTCCACATGTAAGTTTCTTTTCTCTTACGCCTGTTGTGCTTATATCTGATTATTTTTAAAATTATTTTACAGGAATGGGTTCTGCTTTCAAGAGTTGCAGCACCGGACAAGTTGGGTATACGCATGCGGGGGAGGCCAATGGTTCGTCCAAATCCATCAGAGTCAGGCAGGTTGTCATGCAGCTTCGACGTCGGGGCTGTTGTTGACGCATGGTGGCATGATGGCTGGTGGGAAGGTATTGTGATTCGAAAACAATCTGAAGGGCAATTCCATGTTTACTTCCCAGGTAAAATTTTGTATTCATTCCAGTGACACTGAACTTAGTACAAACTTTGGTACCTGAGTCAATAAAATCTCAATTATTTTCTTGCGCTGCTTACTGATATTGATTATTGCCTGTTTGAATATTGCAGGGGAAAAGCGAGTCTCTATTTTTAGTCAGGGTGACTTGAGACCCTCCCTGGATTGGATTAGCAACAGATGGAATCATATAAAAGACAGAAAAGATATCATAAGCTCACTGTTGTCTGACATTGAGCGTGAGAACCAGGATTTGTGCAGTGGTGAAAGAATACCAACTCAATCACCAGACACCAGTAGGCTTACTGCAAGAGAACCCCACAATGAAATCTCAGCACCAGAGAGAAATGTTGATAGCAAGCTCACGCCCCAAAGAGATCCATTGATACGCAAAGCTCGAGATGTGCCAGACCTTGCTGAAGCATGTCGTCTCGATGGTTTGAAATGGTGCTCATCAAAGAAAAGGAAGAGAAGAACAGAGTTTACCCATCATGGTCGGAAACATCGAAGAAGACGACGATGCGAAGTTAGCAGCAGTATTAGCCGAGAGGATTCAGAGAAGTCTGGTGCTTGTGGGGGGATGTTCATGCTACCCAAGTCATTGACTGTTGATCATGAGAACTGCAAGATTGCTGGTGATCCTCTGTTCAGTGCCCCCATGACACTTTCAAGCTTGGTCATGTCTAGATGAAGCTTAAACTTGTCATGATTGTACAGAGTTTTGAGAACGCTGACTTTTTTTTGAAGATTTCAGCAGCTATGTTGGGTGAAATTTTCATGCACCCCATGGAGCTCTTGGAGTCTTTACACAGCTTCTAGCGTTTGACACCCCATTAATGACAAAGGAACTGGTGTATCATCTTGTATTTGTATGTAGTCTAGAATTTCTTAACATGGGCACACGTCTTAAGTTTTAGAGTCAGATCTTTTAGCAAATCCTAACCAAAGTTTTCCTGACCATGTCATTTCATATCACACCTCATTTCCACTTGGTTCTTTTCACTAGCTTTACTCCTTTTTTATTTAATTTAATTTTTTTGTGTCAACTTACAATCATAGATGTACGTTAGAATGATTTCGTTTCCATTTTGTATCTCCAAATAATTAAAGTTCTGATAATTTCAGCGTTGAGGTTCTACTTTGTAATTTTTTTTTTATTTTTGGGTACTTAAGCTGTGTGGGCTCCGCATTGGATATTGGCTTTGGATTAGTACTTAAGGAGATTGATTTGGTTTTGTCTTTTCATTCTGAAAAGTTGGTTGGTTTAATTCAGTCGTATTTGGGTGACGGTTGGAATTGTATTTTGTCACAAAGTTGGAATTGTATTTTGTCACTCAGAGTTTACTTCAAAGTCAGCTATGAGATCCAATTGAGGGGAATAATTTGGCTGGCGGCAGTAAAGTCTGAAGAGCTCGGCTGTGTGGAAACCACTCATAAAAATGATTTTTTCTTCGCATTTAATTTTTTTTTTTTTTAATTTTCTGGAATTGACTCTACCATTGTGAAAGACTACTGGTGTTGCTGAGTGAGAGCTTGATGTAGACTTTGATCAATTTTGGTTTAAAAGTAATTTTCACTTTGAAAGTTGAGATCATCAGTGTTGACTTATTTACTAATATTTTCAATTTGATATATAGACTTAGTTTTTGAAATGATGATTAGCTTGAAAATTTTAAATCAATCTAAGATTGAATTTGAATTAAAATCCGGTTCAAATTTAATTTCAAACTTATTCGCATCTAAATTGATATTCAATAAATTTAATGATTAAATAAACATTCAAGAGTGAAGTAGGATTTTTGAATGTAAGAACCAGTTGCCATTATTTGAAGTTATAAAATATATAAAAAAAAGATATATTTGAGCTGTTCTTGCAGCCCTGTTTCAAGTCACTCGTTTCCAAATTGGACCTTGTTGGGGCCGAAAATCTTGTCCCATGGCTCAAATAAATTCAGCCTCGTCCTTAGTGATTAGTGATAGTGAATTAAACCCTTGGATCTCATCATAGATTGGAGTCAATAATATGTCAGGAGCCATGGCAAGAGGCCCAGATGCTTGCCCTTAACCACAATAGATTGCTTTAGAATTCAAAACAGCGCATACTATTGATGATGCTGGGGATGGTAAAAAAAATAAGAAAACAACCTCCCCAGTGGCATACGGTCCGTTTGGTTCGTGGGAACGTTCTCCTCTGATAGTGAAATTAGAATCACTTTTTACTAGATTTCGACGAGTTATGACTGACTGTATCTACTTGATATTTTTACAGATATACATTATAATTTTTGATGCATTGGCATACATCCCAAGCTTTTGATTTCAATTTCGATATGTGTAAACCAAAAATTGATGAGAGGAATGAATAATTTCGATTCTGATTTCAGTAAAATTTAATTGTAATTTCGATTCTGATTATGATGCCGAGGTAGATGAGCCCTGCAATAGCCTCACATAACCTAGACAGAGAGGGCTTGCCGGATACAGTGCCATCACAGACGAGATCAGGAAAGCACCCTGCGCCTCGTGGATTTTCTCCCCAATTCATTTGCAGCAACGTGACGTTCACCGCCGGCGGCGGCGACGGAGACGGAGACGGCGTTGCTGGCAATGCCTGAATATATTTAAACAATGCGGGGAAAACAAAGAAATTGGTTAAGGTGAACTGGTGATGGCACGATCTAACTATTAGCAGGAGATGTTGCATTACAAGCACAAGCCCTGCACCAATGAAGACAAAGCTAGAGGATCAGAGGCTAACCTTTGCCCCCCACTCAAGCCACTATGAAAACTTTCATTCAGAGTGGCCAATTGGAAAGGCAGTTGGCGGCAGCGTTGGGGAGACCAAAATCGGCAAAAAAGTATTAGGCATCCAAATCCAATTATAAACATAGATTTCATCTGCAATGTTCCCTAATACCTATGAGCTATAGGGTTAAGTATGCTCTTGTTCAAGCTCTAGCATCCTCACGAGTCTACATTCAAATCCAATTACTAAACACTTGGATCATGGGATGGATTCGCTCTGATATTTATTATTCGTAATAACTTAGGATTTCATTCAAAAAAGATTAGCCGGAAAGTTTTATTTGAGTTTCTTGATTTTGTATAAGTACATAGGATCTTTCTATTATACAACCGATGTGAAACTAAACATTCTCCAGCATTAACATTTTGAATCTTTCATTTGGACTTACAAAAGCAGGTGCGAGAATCAATGCTGAAATATTTTTAGTCCCATATTAACTATTTATTAAATAAATTTTGATACGTATTCAAGACCAACGAACTAAATACTATCTTTCAGTTAGCTTTTCTAAGTGAGATTCTAGATTGTTACATCTTAGAGAGAAAAAAGTCAAAAATAAGAGAATAGTTATGTATGCTATTATGCATGATTTTGCTAATAGCTAGATTATTATAATCATTAAGTTTAAGAAGACTTTGGAAGATTAATGCAATTTAGAAAAACTGAAGACTAAATTGTGAGCTAAAACTGTGCTGCCAAAAGAAAGAGAGATCAGGATATACCTAATAATCATTAATTAACCATAATTCATCATGATACATAAAACAAAAGAGTTAGGTTAATTTGACCTATTCATCATTAATTAATCATATTAATGAACAAACTTGAATATTGACCAAGCTCTTCATCTTTTCAACCATGATAGGAAATTGCTTAAGATTTTATGGATATAAAAGGAGACCCGGAACCTAGCATATCATAGGTATGTTTATTAAAATTTCTTAATAGACCAAGGAGGCTTATAGATCTTAATAAAGATCATCTTTTCCGAAGGACCTAGCTTGGACCTTGATTAATTTATTATAACTTATAGTTGTTGCTAGACTGCATATAGTCCAATATAAATTTTTTTGTTACATCCATCAGCAATTCTTATTTTTTAGAATTGAGAGTGGAAGCCTCCTTAATGCTAAAAAATAATGATTATTTATAGAGGGGTAGAAACCAAGTTCTCACAAAAAAAAAAAAAAAAAAAAAAAAAAAAAAAAAAAAAGGGGGAAGAGGAAAAAGTTGAGGAAGTCTAGTTAAAAATCAAAATGAGGGTGGGATCAGCTCTTTCACAATACAAACAGGCCTGAGGTCTTAAAACTCCTCAACAGTCAATGAAGTGCAACCTTCAGCAAGACCTGTGATTGAATCAGTCTTTTAATCTTTTCTATGCTTCAAAGGATCATTAGTTAAACTACTTTCTGAAGGGAATCTTTGGTCTAATTCCTGCCTAAAAACTGCTGCTTCTAAGTGGAAGTCTCCCCTAACTTTATTCTTGGATTAATAAGTGACCAATTAGATTTAAGATGCTCGTAGGCAAACAGCAACTGGCATCAAGTCAAAGGATTTTGGTCACAGAATAGCTCATTGAACATAATCTTTACCTAAATTATTTTCTAGTGATCTTGCCCTTGTGATGTGGAGCAAAGCCTACCCTAATTGTCCAGGCTACTTCCCTGTAAGAATAACTATCAAATAATTAAAAAAAAGGCTTTCTTCTCTCACCCAGAAAGAGACTTTCTTCTTCCTCTCTCTTTTTTTTTTTTTTTTGACTGAAACCGGGAGACATGCTCACATAAAGAGATAAAGGAAAAAGGTTAGTCCATCAATTGGCAAGTAGCAAAGATACGAAACGACAATGTGCTTCCCTTGCTTTTCCCGTAGAAATAAAACTTCAAGAATCAAAAAGGTATAAGATCTTTTGGGAAATAGATGAAAGGGATGAAGACTTCGTGGTAAAAACTTTTGCATTCCTTTCAGAATCAGCTGATTCCAAGCTAGTCTTCAGGAACTAAGTACCATGTTTTGTCCTTTAGGTGGTCCAGATATGGTGCAAGTTCCTGGGTCTTGAGCGAATATAGCTTCTGATATAAGAAGCTATCTCGATAGGAGAACTGGCCAGCTTGTCATCTCTTAATTGTGAGACATTGAAATCATGGGAGTGGGACATATGAAACATATCTGCTAACAAAGCACAATCTTCTTGCAATATAAAAACTCCTCTCTCGCATTATTCATGTCATTGTTAGAAATAAAATTGAGGAATTTTAGGACCTAGGTTATGCCAAGAGTCATCAGTACTAGATGAAAATTCGAACAAACAGAAGCTAGAAATTTTAAGGAGGGGAAGCATCTGATACATCGCTCAAATTCTTTTCCTATCAAGATAAGGTACTCGTAAGGAGTAAAAACTCTTATCAACTTGACCTAACTTATTTGGCTGAAAAATTTTATCAGACCTTAACTTAGGCCTAGAAAAGAATGCCCATGACTGGATTTGCATCATATCCAAAACCTGCTTAACTTAATGACACAACTCGAAACAATATTTTCTCATCAAAGCTAGTGCTCTTCTTCTATGCCACATGAATAGATATATTTAATAGTTTTTATTTTTTTGAAGCCTGGTTTTCATACATTTTACCCTGAACTTTTTGATAAAAGCTTCTCTCTCTCCCTTGTAGCCAGTTTCCCAAACTCATGCATTCTTGCCTCTTTAAGTGATTTTTTTAAATCTTTTTTTCAAAAGTTCAGTGAGAAAATGGGACACCGGTTTCAAATTTCGGATCCTCCAATTTTGATCATGTATCCACCTAGCCAAATGCATAACCTTACCTCTTTATGTGAAATTTTTTTTTTTTAGATTTTTTTTTTTTTTCAAATATCCAGTTAGATGATGTTGAAAGACATCGGTTTTAAATTTCTTTCTAGAAATACAAATTTCATCTCTTAAAGTCGATGTTCATCAATATTGGCTTATTAAATATAGTAAATTCTTGGATCATTTAATCTTGTCCATTGCTGAAAATTCACTTATACTGGTCTAAAAAAAAAAAAAAAAATTATTCTTTCTAAATATAAAGAACAAAAATTTTAAAAACACTAGAGCCCAGTATAAAGGCAGGCACATTGTGCGCATGGAATAAGAAAACCCGACCTGTTCCGAGTCCAAGGAAAGCACAAGAGTGAGGCGGAAGACAACCACCCAGCCCTCCTCCTCTGGGTTCAACTGGAATCGGATTCCACCTCACAGAACTCACGAGAAGAATGGCCTCAGAGCGTAGAAAGGAAAAGGAATCCCCCACCATCCATGCCTTATTCGCCCACCCATAAATAAATCCCACTTTCAGCCTTATGGGTTCTCTTTCAAGGCATCTTAATCATCCCCAGGCCGAAGAACTGCTCCATGTCAACCAAGGCAAGCCTTATTTCCACCACTTCCTCTCCTCATACTCGGAAACAGAGGAGAACCATTTCACATCTTACCCTATGTTTTCCTTCGTCTCAGTTCTACTGCATGACCATGAGGATCAACATCGACTGCAATGGCTGCTATCGAAAACTTAGAAGAGCACTTCTTCAGATGCAAGGTGACGGCAAGAACCCTGTCTAAGATCGCAAGTGTTCTTGCTTTTTTAGTTGTTATCTTTGGTGACTTGTTTGTGTTGGGCGTGCAAGAGCTCGAGAGCCATCTGATAGAGAAGAAGCAGTGCAGGGTGAGCGTTTGTGGAGCATTCATTCCTCAAGATGTGGCCATAAGGATAAGGAAGAAGACTAATCGACGAGTTGAGATCTTGGACGTCAAGGAAGTGGACGTGAACCCTGAAGGAGGCAACGTAGTTGAGAGGCCCTCGTAAACTTATTATTCTAATGAATGTCATGAGTTTCAGATGTGTATATTAGCAGCAAGTAAACCGTGTGATATAACCTTATGATCCATAATGAGAATTTTAATGCAAATTGTTCACGAATGCTGAGGTCTTTTTAAGCTCGAGGGCAATCACTATGTATCGGGGTAACAAGACAAGCACAAGAATTTGGCAAAGGGAAATTCTCCTATTATGGTGCGTTTAGTGTGGGATTAAAATAATAGGAATGAAGAAGTTAAAAAAGGAGTTAACGTTTCCTCATGTAAATTTTAAGAGGGCAGAAGATTTCCTGTAAACTATATTGATGAATGAAGGATGAAATATTAGAAATATAATTGTTAATTTGAAATAAGATTAATATAAAAGAGATGAAAATATCATTGATATTTTGTTAACATTATTAATATATAAGAGGTAAGATGGAAGATAACGATGAGATTATTTAATATTTTGTTACTTCTAATATTTTTATTTCTTTTTATCCGTTGAATAATTTTTACCTTTCATCCTGTTAATATACCTTTTCTAAGTTAACAATTTAGGGGTAAAGAGGAAAAAATTATTCCTATGGAAAAAAACTTAACCTTACACTAAATATTGAGATGAAAAATTATAGGTTAATAACAAATTAAGAGTTCCATGGATTAATTTTTTGGGGAGAGCATTCCATAGGTAAGTGCTTTGTCCAATCAAGGTAGCCGTGTCGTCGCTTACAGAAAAAATGCACGAAGTTTGATTTGCTTCCGCCGAAGTCTTGCTTCAAGAATGATTTGCCTCAGGGATAAGGCAACCATCTCTACCTCTAATGGATGCAAAGATCTCGGTGCGGTGTATACAAGGGCTACCGGTTAAAAACTATAATTGACCAAAGGATCCAACTTCAGAAAATTGATTCTGTTCTTTTATTAGCTACATATAAGTTGATATCAAATATAGCTCTTGAAACTATGGTGTGTGAGGCCCATTCTAAGGGTTGGAAGGGAGGTCCCATGGGTTTTGGGCAGACCCAACCGAATTTATTTGAGGTACCCATACATGTACATTTTTTTTTGCCCTTTTGAGAATTTGATAGAACACCTATCGTGTGAAGTAGGGGTGTGCAAGAGTTCAGAGTCATCTGCCTCCAATATGTGCATTTTTTAACTCTTTTTTCGCTAAAACGATGATATCGATCTTTTCATCCAGTAAATTTATAAAAAAATGAGCTTTCTAAGTTCTAACATCCTATCAGGGTATCATCGATAGGATATCATCGCTTGATTGTTTCTTCTAGCATTGACCTTTTACACTTCATCAGAATAATTGTGCATAAAATCAGCATCTTTAAAATGAGCATATAAAGTCTCCAATTCGAACCTTGGGTAAGAATAAGCTGTGGCCGTCCTATTGTTCTTAAAATAGAAAGAAAAAGAACAAGACAAAGAAGAGTAAATGATTCAGTACTGGCATTTGACAAAAAGAAGAATTGCTGATATTATTTAGAAATGTTACTGGAGAGATTTACTTTTGTTCACCCACCATGCTTTGAAAGCTAGCAATAAAGAAGGTTTTAGATATACATTTTTATGTACACAGTAAAGTTGCTCTCATGACTCGCCCACTTGCTTGCTGAGTCTTGGCCCACGCTTGGACATTAATGTCCAAAAAATGGGGCATACCCTCCCCAACCAGAGTGCAGTTGCTGATAAAAAATAAATTTCTCGCATCTGTGGTGTCTGCATTTCACCCACACATATGCTGGGCAAAATATGTGGGCGCACTGCGCAAGGTTTGCAAACCAAAAATCTATCACAGTTTGATGGATCAAAAGAGTAGCCACGTTCTTGATGGCGTTCCGAAAAAAAAAAAAACAGCATCACCATCGCATCACTAAGCATTATCATCAGAGCTAGAACTAGAGAGCTCGGCTCCAACAACAGCATGTGACCCAGCTGCCTGGCTTTCATCCTCGCTAAAATGGTCTTCATTAACCTCATTGCTGGAATGGGAGAAGGCACCAGGATCATCATCCGAAGCAGCATCTTGATTATGTCTCTTCACACCCCTGCCCCGTAGTTCAAGCCGTCTTTGCTTTCTGGCCTTCCGCTTGCCCTTCAGGAAATCTTCATGATGCGACTCCACATTCCTGTCTTCTATCTCCCCAGATGCATTGTTCTTGGCTTTTTCATTTTCTGATTCGGCAGTTGGCATATCAGGATCAAGCTTTCGCCTCTTCTTGCTGGTATTGGTCTGAAAAAGAGAATATCCTATTCAAGTTTTCATATAGCCAAATGCAGAAAAATTTAAATAAGTGATCCATAACTGGCTTTGATAATGCAGAGCTGATCATAAAGTGATGCTTTAAAAAACTGTAACGCAAATCCATGTATAGCAGGAAAAGACCATGTGTTGGTAACCAGGAACAGCCTATAATCACCTAACATGGACAACAAACCAATTGTCTTGGCTGTAGCACTTTTTGGTGAGATATGGCCTTCCTTTCCATACTAAATTACATGACGTCCAAGTTATTAAAAGGTGTATTATCTTCTGGTCAGGTGCCTCCTATAAACTGGACAATCAAGAAAGAATAATAGTGATTTCTGACTTGGTAATACAAATACAAATGATTTAGTTCTACATGGCCTGTTTGGACAGGCAACTCACTTTTCTGTAGAATCCACTATCCTACAATTTTCAAAAATACCAGAAATCACCTTGATAGATGAATTCTAGCATCCCCAAAATATCAGAGCTGAGGAAAACAATCTATGCTGAGTCCTCTTCTCAGTATATTCGTTCAACACATACCTTTGTGGCTAGATCAATGAGATGAGCCCATTCACCCCTGTTTCTCAGACAATCATGAACAGCATGTAAATGATTAGGATAAGCATATTGTTCCCCATTTGGCTTTTTCAGATCATTCCAGTACTGCAAGAGAGTAAAAGATTAGAACTAAAGCAAACACACTCACAAGATCAGCAGATAGAATGGTGAAGTCATACAGGGCGAACAGCATCACATAGCTCATCATATGTAATGTGCCTGTTTTTACTCATAATCTCATCAATTAACCCTGCAAATCACGTATAGGAAATATTGGTGGCAGAACCAATGACTTGATCCATTTCACTTGAAACAAAACTGGAAGATACCTGGCAGCGAGTGTGGAGCAAGGGTACCATCATCAGCTGAAACATCCTTAGGTGAGTTATGCATTGATGAAGAAGTCAATCCAGTGACCTCAAAAGAGGAAGAAGGACCACTATTTGTAGCTACAGTGGAGGCAAGTGAAATATATTTCTTCGCTGATGTCACAGCATTAGAAGATCTATTCTGTGCATCCTTCTTGTTAGAATCATCGGACATGAAGGAAGATTCTTGATGTTTCCAGTCAGGGGAAGATTGTACCTTGCCCATCCTTCTGGTTTCATCATTTATCTCGCAAGATATGCGCAAGCTCTCTCTGGATGCATCTTCTTTATTCTTCCTTTTAAAAATCTACAAAATGAACTAAAGCCCAGATCAATTAACCCTGTACTCAGCATAAATATAATAAAAAGATCATCTAAATAAAGATACCATTGAACAGAAAAAAAAAAAAAAGAAAAAAAGAAACTGATGTTACTGTGAGCTATTCTTCTAGATGGATAATTAATGGGAAATAGTCTTAATGAAACCTGATCCTTTCCTCCAGAACCAGAAGAGCGTTTTGAAAGCATACTTATAGTTGGAGTCATTTGCAAGCCTGCTGCTTGCCGCACACGTGGTACCCTGGGAACCCTAGGAGAGCTGTTTAGCTCTTGATGTAGAAGTAGTGCAAGCTGCCAAACAGAGGAAGAGAATCAGAGAAACCTGGCAATTCCTTTTTTTTTCTTTTTGGCTTTGTCAAATAAATTTTATAGCAAATGCAAGTTCAGTCTCACCTCTTCATCGCTCAGTGTTGTGACAGCATTAAGAGATGATGGCGGAAGCATAGGCGTTGAACTATTGAACACCTTTGATGAGGGTTGGTGATTCGCTTGGTGGGCTTTTTCATTTTTCTGACTTGAGTTTGAAGACATTGTCTTGATTTGAACAGAGGCAGTTTGAGTCTCTGATGATTCATTCATTTCACCAGAGCCTAACACAGCTGTTGTCTCTTCTACTTTTGATGATGGACAAACTAGTGGTTCTTTTGAATCTGACGAAGTATGCTTAGCGGCAGAAACATAAGTTCTGCTTCTTTGAGATGATTTAGATCCAGAAGGTATTGAACCTTTTGGATGGCCTTTTGCTGGTTGTCTTGAAACCTCTTGCATGCTCTCTTCAGAAGATACAGTGGTTGCTGCACTGTTTTTCTTGCCAACTGTGAACATACCCACCTTAACTCGATGTTTTTCGATTAAATAAGTAGCCTTTCCTGATGATGTCAAAGATATCATATTGCTAGGTGACTTGTAGGTACCAGAAACAGATGATCTCAATATGACAGGTACAGATGAAGTTGAAGAGGCTGTTCCAGCACCTAACACCAAACTCCGTACACCAGACAATGAATGGCTCTGATTTTGAGCTTCTGCTTTCACAGTTCCATCAACATTTATCGAACCATGCCTCAGTTCTGGGGAAACTTTTTGTGTTGTTGGAGATTTTGTTGACTGCTCTACTTCCTGCCCATGTTGCTTATTCTCATTAATGCTAGAAAATGTTGCTTCAGTCAGTTTATCACAACCTAGATAGCATACTTCTGACTCTTTTTTAACATCCTGAGTTTTCAGTTCATCAAATGGCAAAGCAGTAACACTTGCATCATCCTGAGGATTCTCAGATGATTGACCCAGTGACTTTTGGCAATTATAAGGCAAGTGATCCATGCTATGCAACTTTCCATCAGTAACAGGACAAAATGGTAAATTTGGGTTTCCTGCAGATTGATCATCACCCCCTTCAATCTTCACTTCAGTTTTATCCAGTTTAGAGCTACGTAAAACTGAATCATTTGATTCTGGAAGCTTGTGAGTGTCTTGCACAGCATGATGACTATTCCTAAGATCACTCATACCAGGCTTTGAGTTCTTCAAGTCCATTGTCATGCTGTATGCACTCCTATTTATGCTCCTTTCAAAATGGTTTTCATTCTTGGGAACATGTACAGCTTTGTTAACAACCTGATCAAATGTATGATTGAGAAAAAATTGTCATAGGACATAAGTTGTCTGCATCAGCAGATGTACAAGAAAAAAGGATGGTCAATTAGCTTCTCCTAAATTAGATTTGGGACCCTTTACGAAGCATAACCAAGAACAGTTGTGTAGGTCAAATAATTCCTCAGCTAACAAAATAGATTTATCAGATACATCAAGAATTCTGAAGACATATCAACTGAAAGAAGAATTGTGATTGTGTTCTGGTTTAATTGACCCTTTGATGGTTTAAACTCCTCATCCAGAGGAGTTCAAAATTGTATATGATAGGTCTACAAGCCCATCCAATATCCAGTAATTGTTCTTCTTCTGACATGATAAAGTCTTTAAGCCTAAAAAAGCTTCAAAGTACTAGTTTATCTCTTTTTCTGTTTTCTTGGGGATTTAATGAAGATCGATAACTAAAACTACAGTAGAATGGGAAAATAAGTTAAAGAAAAGAACAAAAGAAGCAAGCATGAATGAATTAAGAAAATCATAAAACTGACGATGAAAATTTATCCACCACTCTATTTTAGTCTCCCTAACGCATTACAAAATTCATATTTGGCAAATAAAATAAGATTTAAGACTTTGTTAGCTCACTTCTAAAGATGGCTACTGCAGAGGAAAGGGTCTTGGGCAATTTTACACCATCTTGATCCAGGTTTGCATCTCAAGGCACAGATAGTGTAGTAGGATAGGACATTCAACAAAGTTCTTCGATCATAGAACTTTTTATTTTGATTAATACAACAGATCTTAGTCAACAAGTCTTCTAAAGTCTGATCCTGTCAAGGCTCATTAGGATCATGAGAGCTTCTAATTCAGACGGGAAGGAGGCGGAGTCATTTTGCTAGTTCATACTTGCAAAAGCCATCTCATTACCACTGAATTAAAACATGCAAATCAGACAGAGGATTTTGCTGCAGGCTTCAAACTGTAGAGCTCCAGCTATGGCTAGTGTTTGGCCATGCCAACCTTAATGTTAGCAAATGATTGCAGGAAGCCAAATCCACACTTATTTTGCAACAAGAATAAACACAAATAGTCATCTCTCATAAAGAAGTTGCTAATAACCTAACAGAATAATTGTTACAGGAAACAAAAGCAGAAGACACTTAAGACCACCTTTATGTGGAACTTGTGGGGTTCACAAGATTGCAATGCAATATCAAATTGTTGAGAAGCAAACACAAGACTAATAAGAAAACAATGTAAATGCAATGAAGAAAGAGTTAATTAGGTAAACCAAATTAAACAACTTTGGCTGAAGGTAAACCAAATATAACACAAACTAAATCAGCCTACTCGTCCAACTAGCAGGGCCTGAGATCAGGTAAGTGTCATGGCTTGCAAGACTGCCTGGTCTATAACCTTGGAATCAATGACAAAGCAACATATTGCTTGATTTGGAGTCATATTTTCTGTAAGATGCAAATATTTTAAATCTTTTTTTACTACTTCCTTCTATATAATTTTTGGTCTACCTCTACTTCCTTTTTCTTCTACATATATCAAATCACTCTTTCATACAGATGTATTTTTAGATTTATATTGCACATGTCCAAACCATCTAAGCCGTTCTTCCTTTAATTTATCCTCAATTGGTGCTACCTCTATCTTTTTACGAATAACTTCATTTCTTATTCTATCTTTTCTTGTATTACCACACATCCATATCAACATTCTTATTTCAGCCACATTCATCTTGTGTACATATAATTTTCTGATTGTCTAACACTCCGTACCATAAAGCATAATCAGTCTTATGACTGTCCTATAAAATTTTTTCTTCAATTTGGTAAAATCCTAAATGCCCTAGTCACATGAAAGGATTTTATTAACCAAATAAATTTAAATTGGATTAGATAGATTGAGTGAGCGAGTGAGAGAGAGAAGAAATTCAAGAAAAGTCCACAACATTGGGCAGTTCTAGCAGTTACACTAGTCAAACAGACCAAGCTCTGAATTTGAGTTGAGACATTTTTTTTTTGTATATTCTTTTGTTTGGATGTTGGATTTGTAATTGTCAGATTCCTTTGTTTTTACTAGTCTTGTGGACACTTAAAAAGGAAGTTGAAACTAAGGCCCTGTTTGGCAGCACTTCCGGTTTCCAGTTTTCAGATTTTTTTAATTAACACAAACCAAGGCAGAAATGGTGTTTGGTAACCCCATTTCTATTTTCAGCCTTTTCAAAACCCTTTATCAATTTCTAGAAACCATCAAAAAAAATACAGTCGAAATCAGATTAAAAGTTAGCTGTCTTCCACAAGTAGACTTCAACTCCATTAATGATAGGAACTTTGATACAAGTTAGGTTGATATTCCTATATATTAACTCAACTAGGATGACTCAATGCAGCTTATGCACATTACAAAATGACAAAACTGTTTTACTATTGGCTATGGATTTCTTTGGCTTGTGTTAGATTTTTAAAAAGATCATCAATTATGATAATGATAGGGGAAGGAGATGCATCATTAAACTCATACAAGGTGGATGGTCCCTTGATAAAGTGTGATTGAATTATAAGATGATTAAGTGATGGTGTTGAGAAAACAGAAACCAAGTAACCAACTAAACCATCGACCCCAGCCTGTACATATGTTGTGCCTCTACTTCTTGCGGCACCCATTCCCTATAGCATATTGCGTCAGCAACATGTATTGCTAGAATCTTGCTTCACAAATGTTCCCACTCGTGGCTTATAATATCAGAAACATAACAACGCATGTGCAGGTGTGATGCTAGAATTGAGATTCCAAAGCACATGTGGCAGTCATGCAATACATTCCTTTTGATGTGGGTTTACTTGGACTTATCATGAACCACATCTTAATTCCCCAATTAGATCCTGAATGATATACTAAAAGCCTTACAGGTGTAAAAAAGGGTATCACAGTGGACAAGGCTCTTGCCATTGCAGGGATTAGGGAGGATCAAGTGCGTGCAATCTTACCTCTGCATATGGAAAGGCTGTTTCTATGTTTCAAACCCATGATATTCAGGCCACAATGAAGCAGCTTTACCTGTTGCGCCAAGGCTCACCCTCTAAAAGCCTTACTAGTGTAACAAGATGAATTCATATGGTTAAAACATCTACAAATTAAAAAGCAGTGAGATGGGGGGCAAAGCACAGTTTAATGATGAAAGCTCAGGTTGATAAAATAAAGATCAAGGAGACCAAACCGATATTTCTTGACAGATATTGTTATCTTAGGTATGCAAAGCAGAGACGACAAACAATAATGATTGAGGGAAAGAATAAGGGAGGGTCCGATTACAGAAACAGTCATCAACCCCCAGTCTATATGATCCATTAGCAATCTTGTTTAAAAGGCTACTAATCTGAACATGTTACTCCAAAATCAACTTCTTTGAAGAGCAAGATAATATTCTAGCCAATTAAAGCATGAACTAAACAAGTCTGTTAAGATTTTTATTTTCCAGTTGGAATAAGCATCTAAAAGATTTTACAAGACAGCAGTGAATTTGAAGGGAGATTGTCGCTAAATAATTTATGATGAACCATAAACAAATATGCAGCTACTTTATTTTTCAATTGTTCAAATCTTGGTTACTTCAATGAGTAAGCAAAAACTTTAAAACAAAGCCCTCTTGGAGTAGCAATATAACCAAGAGAAAAAAGTTTGTTTCATCATCTAAGACAAGAAATGTACAAGTAGTAGGGGAGGTATATCAAGATTTTAAACATGTTTTAAAGAACCTGGCTTTTTTAGGTAAACAATGAAAAATCATGAGAATTTATAATCCACAATAAAAACTTTGGTTTTCTTTCTTTCTTTTTTATTTTTTCCACCCATGGGGGAGAGGGGAATTGCACTTTGGACACAGATATATCCAGAAATGAGAACTGAAAGTGGAAGATACCTGAGTCATCATAGTGTGGCGATAATAAATAAGTTACTCAGTGTTGGAAAGATCTTTAGAACCCAAAGAACTATTCTGTTTATCTATTTACTATATATATGTGTGCATGCGTGCGCGCATGCGTGTGCATGCCTACGGCCACAAACGAGAATTTTGTTAAGATTTAAGGGTACGTACATGTTCATAACATATCATATAGATGTGGGCATAGCAGGGAGAAATTTCACCATTCATGTATCCAACTTCGATGAGCTCTGAAGCTCAGCATGGCACTATTATCGTGCCTGCCAATGATCAATATGGATGCAGCATGCGATACACTGATCCTTGTTGAATTTAGACTGCTTTTTTTTGAAAACTTTACTATTTAGTAGCCGCATTTGAGAAGAATTCTTAGAAAAAAACAACAGTTCATTTGATCAATCAATCAAGATTTTAAAGGATTAGCAAACTTGTATGTCAAAAAAAAAAAAAAAAGTGAAAAAAGCAAAGACTGAATGGCCCCTATGCTGAGCATGGAAAATTATAATTTCTTAAATCTTAAAAGGATGAAAGTTATAACAAGAATGACCACATGACTCACTACTTTAGCACAAACGCCACAAATTAAACATATGGCAACCGTAAAGAGATGGTATGAAACATTAGATAATAAATGATCAAGTGTCATTATAATAACACACAAAGTATTTGCATTGGTCTTTTGTCTTGCTAAGGCATTGCCATGTCAACATTTTTAAGAGGAAACAACCCTAGACTGCCTTCCTTGCCTCACCCATACCAACTGTACCATATCATACCAGTAAGGTATTAGTACGGTATCAAATTTTGATTTGACATGAACCAAACAAAGCTAAACTGCCCAATATCACCCAATACTGACCTATACTGTCCAGTACCAATTGATATTATGGTTTAGAATAAGAAAAGGATGGGTGCCCTGTCTCAGTACAAAGTGCATACCTTACCATGCCATCCTATACCATACCGAAACTGTAATGTACCAATATGAATCTCGGTACCGGTTTTGAAGACCTCACTCTAAGGTCAGATCAACATGCTTGGCCATGACATAATGCGATGCTGCCAAAAGGGTGGCAACGCCAAATTAACATGTCCAACCAAGATGGGTGTAGAACTGCTAGCAAGGCAGTGTTGTCCTGTCACAGCGTTGGCCTAGATTATCCTTCCCTGTTTCTCTGCCAAATCTCAACAGTAGATGACCTTGCAAGCCCATCCATGAGTCAACCAAGATCTTGGTTATTGGCATGGCATGTCCTTCTCCAACATCATCCTTCCCCATGTAGGAGGCCATGGTGATAAGGCTGGTGCTCTACACCATAGGTGGATGGGAGTCCATACCCACATTAATGGAGAGGAGTTGCAAGAAAGGAGAAAGGGAGAGAGGTGATCGTTAATATGATGGCAATACTGCCCACGTCAGCAACAATATGAGGTTGGAGGGAAGGGGGATGGAGAGAAGTAGAATCCAAAAGAGGTGACAAGACAGGCCAATCAGGTGTAGATCAAGAGGGTAGAGATGCAAGTGCGACGAGAAAGAGAATACTAATTCATCTCAATTTCTTAATTAAGCATTGACACAGCAACGCGATATCAACACACCATGTCAATGGGTAAACATATGCATCTTTTGCATATCATATTATAGCATTTTCCTAAATAATCCATTTGTGAAACAAAAGAGAAGAAAGCGAACCATCATTATTAGTTATCATTTCCATTACCATTACTATTATTTAAGGTGAGTTTCTTAATTCACAAATTTGCCCCCCCCGCCCCAATTGAATTGAGAACCTATGCATGTAAAAAACATTTTACAAACTTTTAAAATATATCGGTATAAAGGATTAAAAGGAAACTATAGAATTAAGGTTCACTTAGTATTGGATCTCATATTAGTGGCGTAATGATACAACGTTGGCATGCCCAGCATGTGGGTTGGTTCAACACACTAAGACTTAGTACACAGTAGTACTAAGTCTCAGTTCGATATCAGTATGATATACTCGTTATGAGGCAGTACACACTAATATGGCATATCATGTAGTATAAAGTACTCTAAATAGCTCTAGCAATAAAAAATTTAAGACATCAAAACTAATTCATTCGAATAGTTTAATTAGTTTATGCTTGGGGAGGGCAAAATGAATTGAGGAGCTAACATGGTAAAGACAAAATAGCTGCAAAGAATTAATATGGCATCCATCTATACTCCAGGAAAAAGGAAGGCATTTGTTGTTAGTTATATTTTAATTGTTGCTATAATTAGAATCAAATTGGGGTTGGATCAGAGGGAAGAAAGGGCAAGAGAAATTTTAGTTTACGTGAAATATGTGCAAGAAAAGCCCCCTTATATTTTGGTTATTATTTTCTCTACCTAAAAAGTTGGGATCAGAAGCAAATTGATTTTTTTTTTTTTTTTAATACTGATTGGATCAAAGAGGAATAGAAAGTACCAAAATTTTTGGGTTGTTCAGGAATTTGTAGAAGAGAATAATTCTTTCTTGTATTTTTTCCTTGTTTTTCTCCCCTAAAAGCAAGATAAGAATTAGTTTGGCTTTCGATCAAAGAAAAGAGAGGACACCAGAAATTTGCCTCCATAAAAAATGATCTTAGAATCCATTTGGATCTTTTTTCCTCTTTCTAAAGACTCAGGATTTCTTCACCTTTACCTCCTCAACTAAGAAGAGGTGAGAGTGGAGCGGTGGGAGAAGACATGGATAGAAAGCGAGAGATGTACAAGAATTGAGCATATTCAGGTGTGATCAGTTATGTTTTGTATGAAAAGTGGAAGGGCATTTCTGGTAGAACATATTATAGATTAATTAGAGTTGGATATTCCCCAAATTCAAAATTATTGTTTTATATTATATAGCATAATGAGGGCATGTTTTAGTAGTGATTCAAGCCTCAGCGGGATGAAGGCCATCTTGGTCATATCGTCTAGCCTCAGAGAGATTTCGGGACTGGTCTCAACCTTCTCATCTGTTCTATCTTGATCATAATACATCATAGTGTTAATTTTAAATAGATCTAATTTATATAAAAATATAACTTTTGACGTTCAAATATATTTCAAAATCAAATAAAATACTAAAGTTTCACAAATATTTTTTTTTAAAGAAAAAAAGCATTCCGAGCAAGTATTAGATTACCTTATCAGATCGGGGTTCAAAATGAGATGGGATGCGGAACATCTCGTTCCGTGAAAAAATCGAGATGCCTTTGTCCCACGAGATTTAAAATCTTCCGTTTTAGTACGTATTTAAATCACTCTTATTTTATTACTCAGAAATAGTCATTAGTAAACTTGCATTATGCCTATTGGAGGAGAGTATTTTTTTTATAGGAGAGAGAAAGAACACATATAAGGGCATCATTTTTAAAAGATATATAGATTTAGTTATAAAGGACAATTCCCTTAGCTTTTGTAGATTGCTGGCAACACAGCAATCTACAAATTCAACTGCATATATTGGTTAGTGTTTACTTAAAAAAAATAACAAATACCATTGTTGGCTATATTTGGAGAATAGGCAGTGCTGGATTTGTTGATTGCTGCAGGGTCAACAATCCACAAAAAGTAAAAGATGGGGTCCTTTACCTAATCCACAAAAAGTAAAAGATGGGGTCCTTTACCATAGGTAAAGGACTGAAGCCGAACTCTTTTAAAGGAATGACTAGATTTTAACTGAAAGCATAAATATAAAGTTAAATAAATCTAACGAAGGTTTAATAGGATGTGATAGCAAAAAATGCTGATTGATTTAAGAATAAGGCATCTAGAAATGAACACATTCAGAGTCAACTTTTGCCACCAAAAACCTTTTTGTCATGATTTTGAGATTGAAAAGGAAAATATTAAATGTAGGCAAAGTGAAAAATCAGTAAAGGAAAGGACACGATTAAAGTAAGATTTTTTAAAAAAGTTAAAATATGGACAACTTTAAATCTTACTTCCATTAATTGCATGCAAGAATTAGAGCACAACAACTGCAAAGGCTTGATAATTAACAATTGGCTATCTCATTACTAATCCCTGAATAATCCATAAAACAAGAAACTCTTAAATTGTTGAATAATTTGTGCACAGCTAAATATTGCAACAATTAGTCAAAATAATTCAATCAATGAGCATGACAACTAATTATCTAAACTCTAAGTAATCACAAGAACTATATAGGGTGCACATCTTAAACTTATTTTTATTGAGTTCCACCACAGATAGGTGTATTTAAAATAAGAACCAAAAAGCATTTGCCAAACTTTATGCTTTAAGTGACCTTAGGTGACCGCATATGGCTATTGGTAACAACTTCATCTCTCCATTGGCAGTCTGCACACTTGTCATTGCTTTCAAACTGATGGTCAATATATCATCGAAACTGCCTAACTCACAACCCACCATTAATGCTCTTTCAGTGCTATCATTAATCTTTTTCCAAATCAGATTAAAATGTTTCAATCAATTGCTGGGTAAGAAATTGTCTCATTGCTTCATCTCTCTATCATGAAGACAAAGTAGTTTTACATATCCTTGTTACTTTTCCCAAATAATGTTTTATCATGCTCAAAACAGCTTCAGAGCATAACCTATAATTTGGATTTCCTGGTATTCTACTCACTTTTGCATCACCTTATTCTTGGTGTATCTTAGTATTTAGGTGACAGTATTTTTTTTCTTTATTGTTATTTACATATCGATACATATTTACATACATGTATTATGTACGAATTCGAATTGATATGCCTTATAGTATCTCTTTACATCATTGCTAGAGCCACCAAAATTTTTGCCTAGTCTAATTTATAGAATTGCCTCAAATTTTGCCACTCAAACATATAGTCTTCTACAAAGTACTCTGCTAATTTCCAAACAAACAATAATTTCCATATGTAGATGAATACAGTAAAAACCATTCAGTTAACGCATACCTCTTCCTTCACAGATTCCTTCGGTAGAGCACTTCCTTCCCCATCAGATGCAACATCATTTTCTTGAGGAATTTTAGTCCTCACAGGATCTGGCAGATCATCTTGCTCAACCTTCACAGGCATTTCCATCGGACCGTTTTGTTTCATCCCCTGTTCAAACAATGCTTCCACAGAAGTCTTCACATCTATTACGTGTTTGTGCTCATCACCATTATCCGTACCTTCTGGGCGATCGGTAGAGGTGGGCTTCGCTGGCATCTCTTCCTTCCTATCTCTTCTCTTCCCATCTGGGATATCAGACTCTGCAACTTGGACATCCCGGTCCTCCCGGAATTCAGATTTGTTAACAATGATAGGAATGGAACCTGTTACATTGAAAACCCAAAAGACAACCAAATTCTCGAAGAATCAATCAACAAATAAATTTAAATTATTCACAAGCAATTTATGCGGTACTGACATCTCTTCTTACTATCAGCCGGAGCTTTATCGTTGTCGCTCCTGGCTTTTTTCTTTGCACTCCGATCCTTCCCTTGCCCTGACTCTTCCTTCCTCTTGTTACCTGAAGAAGCCCCGAAGGTCCGAAGCTTGTTCCTTTCCTTCTTTCCAGCACTCGTAGAGCGGCCGCCGCCACCGCCGGAAACTTTCCTCCCATCCAGCTTCCTCACACCATCCGGAGACACTTTCCTCTTGAAATTCATCGCGGGCACATAAGGGACGATCTCCTTTGACAACGAGAACAGAACGTCAGCCCCCCTGCTCGCCGTGTTCTCTCCCTCCTCCTCATCCCAGCAAGGGAACTCTCTGTACTGAAAATTAAATTTCTTGGGCACGTACCCGGTGCACCGCCACAGATCGGAGGTGAAGACCGAGGAGAGGCCCTGGAAAAGAGCCGGGTCACCGCCCGGGACTCCCTGCACATGGGCCCGGTCAGCGAGTCGGAAGGGGGGGCGGTTGGGACCAGGGACGGGGTCGGTCTTGGTGGGGAGCTCGATGAGAAGCTGGGCGACCTCGGTCTCCTCGGTGTCGTCGGCGGAGGGGAAGGGAGGCGAGGCGCCGGGGCGCTTGGCGGCGGCCTTGCAGTTGTGGCAGGCGAAGGAGGCCTCGCCCTTGGTGAAGCGGGAGCAGCGGGTGTGGACCCAGACGCCGCACTCGTCGCAGCTGACCATCTCCTCGCCGTCGTCGAAGGTCACGCCGCAGGAGCAGTCCACCGTCCAGGAGCCATCGAACCAGTCGTCCGGCGGCTCCGACGGCGGCAGCCGGTGCGAGCGCCCTTTCATGCCAGTTAGCTTCTTGGCTTCTGAGAAACCCCTAATTTCCCTCTACAAGAATATCATGGGTCTCTGGATCTAGCCCAAGATTGAGAGGGATTCGAATCGAACCCTCGTTGGAAGAGAAAATAAGGCATTAGGGGAGGACAATGGGCTTATAGGGGACAGATTGGGAGGTGAATCGTCTCCGTTTTTCGAGAGCAGGGGAGGAAGGCGAGGGTGCTCGAGGAGCGTCCCGTGCTCTCTTTTTCTTGCCTCTGGCTCGCTCGCTCTCGTCCGAACGGTTCCATCTCTATTCACGCGCCAGGTCGAGCAGGCTCGGGAGGACGCTGGGTTCCGGTTTAACCATGGTGATGGCGTCCGATTGGGTGGCAATTTATAATGTGATATGGTTCAAGTAGTTTTGTGTTTGGCCTAAATAAATTAAATTAAGGATTAATTTCATGCGTTCAGCCAAGATATTTTGTTTTTTATAATTTTTTTTTAAAAGTTAAGCTTCAATGCTACCCATTCAAAAGATACTTTTAGTCTCTTATACTATCCTTATTTCTTAGAACTTTTTTTTATTTACGGTACCACTCATACATAGCTAGAAGCATATTAGAATTTATCATAATTTTACTTGGCTCTTCCGATCTATGGTGTATTTGTACGTTCCTTCTAAACTAAAAAAAATTTATAATTGATCCCCAAAATACGCTTTAATTTATAAACATTAAAGTTAATAAAAAAGTAATCTTGTGATTATTACATGACCATTAAAAAGTGAATCAAGAGATGCCAAAAATAATTATAAACAAGAGATGATGATTTAATTAAAGCTAATTTAATCAAAATCTATCTAGGATAAGTAAAGAGTGATGACATGAGGTAACTACTTTTGTGTTAACTTTAATGGCGATTTAAATGATGGTATTGAAATGCAAATTAAATTGCAATTAGAGGGTCAATTATAATTTCTTTTTGATTTAAGAGGAGAAGTATAAATGCACCCCTAGTTCATGGGGGCTAGATGAAACTAACCCATAAATTTAAATCATAAATTGATCTAGCAATCTAATTTATTTAATTCATTTTGATCTATTTAATATTTAGATCCGATCATGACTTGTTCTGCTAACTTATTTAACACTTGTTTAACCCATTAAAAGATGGCAAACGAGTTTGGATTATGGCCCTTAATTCTAAATGATTGTTAGGATCAACTAATGGGTCATTTTGGATTGGCTATTTTTCTTCTAAAAATTCAATGCATGCTCTTTTATTTTATTCTTTTTAAGTAATTTATCAATAATCAATTTAATCTTTTATTTTTTTTTTCTTTTACCTATTTGTTATATTAAATGCTAGAGTAGCTAGATATAAATTATAACATGATTAGATACTAATAGAAATAATAGTTATTGTTAATACCTTTTTTTCAACCTTTGCACCAATAAATAAGATTTATTTTATAAGAACTCAGTAGAGCACCTCTTTAGCCTAAAGAACCACCATCAACTTTTCCTTTTGATGTCTTGCACTTAAAAAAAAGGCATTAGAGGTTCTGAAGTTTTCTTCACTGGAAACCCTTTGACACCTATGTCAATAAGTGGCCCCTTCTTTCTAGTCTACTTTTATAAGCATCTAAAGAGAGTTACCATGGGTTAGGTTCTTTGTGAAGAACGACTTTAATAGGATATAGGTTATTGTCAAGCGATCTTGGCCACTTGGTTTCCTCAAATAGGAATTCAGCTCATAAATTTGGACTTTTCCTTAATAATTAATTATGCCATGTGTCATCATTAAGTTGGCCTATAAAATCATCCCACATCATTTGCCCTTTATTTTCAAGATTTGAGCTTAACTTTATTCTCAAGCCACAAAAGTAATTTACATCTTGTTAGAGTAGGTATAAGTTTCTAAGATCCTCTTATGTATTTGTATGCTACAAAATAGTTAATTTTACGGTTCAAAGTTATTAGATCAGGTTGGCTCTGAGCATATTAGTTTCTATCACTTAATCCAAGTAGATTAATTCGCATCAAGTTAGTGCCAAATAGATCGGCTCTTATCTGGCCAGTGCTAAGCAAACTTTATCAAGTTAGTATCGAGAAAATTTCATTAGGTTGGTTCTAAGTAGATTAGTTCAACAAAATATTTATTATTTTGTAAAAGTTTATCTCACATACTATTTCAGCAAAATCGATAATTAAGTAGATGTCTATGCAAAACTAAAATGTAGGCCCTGTTTGACGAGCCAAAAGTGCTTTTTTAAAAGTAATTTTAAGCTAAAAAAAAAGTCAAGTAAAAGCTTCAACTTAGAGCTTTGGGCATTGGACACTATAATCACAAGTTTGAGAGCTAAAATAGTCATATATATATATATATATATTATAACTATAATATGATAATGCATTATTATACTATAATAATATTTTTATAAGATAATAATATTATAAAACTATCATATTTTATAAGCTATAAAAATATTATTTAGATGAAAATATCAAGATAAATAACTTATCAATGAAAATATTTTGTAATAATTGTTTTTAATACAAATAGGTTGATAATTGGAATCATTATATGATGTCTTTTTTATTTCTTATTAGTAAAATAACTTTTTCGTTTGATTATCAAATAAATATTAAAATTTTATAATGCTTTAATAATATAATTACTAAATAATAAATAATTTTTTATTAAAAGTTCTCTAATATTTGTAATAGTGCCAAACTTAATACTTTGTAAAGTATTCAAGTTTTAGAAGAGCCTAATTGTATATCAGCCATCCATGGAGGGCTATCTGTAAATATCATTATAATAAGTTTGTTGTGGAGGAATGGGTGGGGAAAGAAGAATGAAATTTGAAGAAGAATGAAATTTGAAGACACTCGTTTGAGTTAGAGTTGCATGTTGTTGAATCTCAAGCCAATGCTCAATGGTAAGGGTTCTAGTTTTGGCTTAGAAGCAGCCTAGGTGGTGCATGCCCCTCTAAAGTCGAGGCTACATGGTGCACGAGAAAGAGAAGTAGAGAATTGGCTCTACTTTCTCTCATGGATGGATAGCTAGATCGGCGAGAAGTTTCTAGGCTAGTGATAACTCAAATTGATTTAAACTTTGTTTGAATTAAATGACTGTTGGGTAATAGATATACGAGATAACTATTAGGCAACAAGTGAGACTAACAACTAATCGAACCTGACCTTCAGCAGGCTGTTCGAAAGCTACTGCAACTTTGTGTTGCAGTGCAGCATTCCCTACGTTTAGATCCATAACTCAAAATAGAGATGGATGCATTCAAACGGCCGGGTTGGACTTGCAAGCGAGCTGATCTGCAGGGATCCAGATAGCCCGGTCCATAGGACTTGAGGTTGAACCCAGTCCAATGCTGGTTACCCGCTGTAGGCCTAAGAGAAAAAAAGAATGACCACCCTTTACCTTCTCATCATTCACCCGCTCAACCCGCCACCAAGCTCAACAGATGCGGTGTACGCCAAGGAGAGCGAGAGGATACGACGCAATCCTGGAGGATGGTGATGGCAAGAGGAACAGCTGTTGGGAGAGCAAATGAGCTGGTTCTGATGAAGAACACCTCACCAACTTAGACTCGGGGAAAGCTTTTGGATGCCAGCCATGTGATGTTAGTGGTTGATGGTTGACGGTGGAACGTCGGTGATGTTACATGCTACGTATAAAAATATCTCTTCCCGCTCAGCTGATCTCATCTTGTATCAGGTGTGAAACTTAAATGACTAAATAAATATATTGAGCTGATTCATGCCGATCCGATCCCAATATGATTCATATTTAAGGATCATAGATTTAGTTGTGTCTAAAAATAAGATTCGATTTAAATTTCTGATCGAATTTAAGTTTATTTTAATCCTTAAATCTTCATTATATAAATTTTATTTTCTTTACTACTTAAATTATCTTTATCAATCAATTTTAATTAAAATTAATTCCTTTTCCATCTTAATAATCAGATCTTTTTCTATTCTTTTTTCTCTAATTATATCTAAATATTTATATTTTACTATTTACTTTAATAAATTCTTATTTATAATGATTTTAAGTATATCAATAAATAATTTAAATATTATAATGTATAAACTTCAGGACAGCTATTTATTTAGATAGAATTAAAAGTTTTTAAATAAAAATTTAAGTTAAAGTTGATTCTTTTCAAAATAATTATAATTTATATTCTATAATTTTGAGGATTTTGTAATTTAAATTTTAAAATTAGTAAAATATTAAAATAAATCTTAAAGTTATTATTTTGGTGATATCTTGCATTCGTCCACATCCCACCAATGCTATCGGCCTCTTCATCACCTTAGAAGGAAAAGTTGGCTACATCCGAGGGATAGTGTAATGCTTCAAGCCCACTTACTGGTCCAATTAATCCGTTAGTAGGTTAAAATTATGTGGCTAAAAAATTTGAATAAAAGTTAATAGATAGCATTAACAACCCAACTGTCTCCCTGAAATCACTGCCTCCCCCTCTTCTCTTGCACCAACGCCCAGCTGGCTCTCTTATGCCAAGGTTGATGAGATTTCCTTCCTCACCATCAACACATCCTCCTACTCCATCATCAATGGTGGTGGGTTCATGCTAGCATATGCCTGTAGGAAGTTTGCAGCAAGATCCCTTGTAGCATTCGTTGGTAACAGTTCATGGACTGTTACCAGCTTTACCCTTAATCTTATAGTAGAGTTTCAGAAAGACAAACTTCATAACTCGTATTGGAAGAGGGATGGCTGTGCTTCATGTTCCAGGAATTTGAACTTTGCTTGTCTGAACAAAGCAGAGCATGCAATCAAAACAGCCTTCCCCAATACTTTTCATTAAGAACGAAGTGTTCCATAAAAGGTTCAGCAGCTACAAACATCAGTTGTCCTCATCCCACAAAGGATTAGCACTCCTGCTGTGTGAAATCCTTGTTCTGAGAGCTTGATTTCCAATCAGAGCTTTAATAAGGATACTAGAGAATGTGGCATTGGTGGTGGAAAAGAGAGAATTTAGATGTTCGACTCTGTTTCAGCTCTGTAGTATCAGTCCAGTTTTAGATTTTCTTTAACTTATCTCCTGATTTTAGGCTATCTGTTCCAGCTCTATGGTTTCAATCCCAAAGGTAGTAGATGAAGAGGTAATGCAGCTCCTGGAGGAGATTATAGAGCTTAAATCTAGAGGAATAGTAGGTAGCAAATTATCAGAGGATGTGTGGTTAGAAGAGATTCAGAAGGAATGGTATCCCATCATAAGGAACCGATGTAATATCATTCTCCCTTAACCTTTTCCCCTTTCCGATCTTTCAGCCGATACTACTGTGGTGCCAAGGGATTGTCCAGTGGAACTCATTTTGAGACTTCATTGAGATCAAACGTAACCATTCCTACGATGTCATCTTTCGTGACATTCTTGTCCTTAGCCACAACCTCAACTGTGAAAGCTTGGATCTAATCCTTCAAGAAGTCAAAGATCTGGTTCCATTTTCAGGATTTGTCTTCTTCTCAAAGTAGAGGGTCGTATCTTCATGGTTCCTAAGCTTCATCTTGACATATGAATCACAGCTCCCAGTTACACCCTTAGTGGAGAGGTCTTATGACTTTCGTAACATGGGACATGGAAGTACTGCATCTGCTCAACGAGGTCATAGGTATTGGTGAGCTTGTCGCCGGCAACACCTCCACCACCGAGGTGGGGAGATGTTGCCTTCTGAGGAGCAGTCTTTCTACGAGCGGAGCAATGTTGCCCTAAGAAGTAGTTTTATACCTAAAAATAATTTCATATTATATAATAAATAAATAGTATCAAAATAGATTTGAATATATAAAATTTAATGAACATAAAAAAAGAACTATATATGAGACAATGGTAGAGTTTTTACATAACGTTGAGCCAATTTTACGGTACTAATAATTTGGCTTCATGGCGTTGAGTCATCCCTGCAACATCAATGATTCAACTCCATGGAGTTGAGCCATCCTTACAGCACCAACTATTTGGTTTGTGAGTAGATTCTGACTAATTTGTGGCGTGCAACGAGAACTTTGCATTATAAGAAGGAAAGATTGTAATGGAAAAAAAAGTATTATGTGCTTATAATTTAAGTCCACCTGCTATCGGTTAACGTTCATTTAATTATTTGGGCTATATAATTTTAATTTATTAATAAATTAATTAATCCAATAGATTTTAAAATTATTAGATCTATGGCTGATGTGGAGAAGAGAAGTGGAAAGCAATGTAAGCAAAAACACTAGCTCTCTAAAGCACTACACTCCATAACATTTGCCATTGTTTGCTCCACCAAAATCGCTCTCTTTTCTACCCCAAAGCCTCTCCTAAGCGTTGTGGCCTTTGAAATCTTTTTCTCTTTTCCCTAAAAGCTTCTTTGTCCTCCACTTCTTTCTCTCTCATAATTTCCATCAAAACAGTTAGCATGCGCAATACACAAGCTTCCACACTAACGGTGATATAGTTCAGATAGACAAAAGGCTTTTATGTGTTATATTTTATAAATTTTAAGATTTATTTTAATATTTTACTAATTTCATAACTTAAATTGTAAACTCTTTCAAATTATAGAATTTAAATTATAATTATTTTTTTAATTTTTTTTAATTTTTTTAAATAAATTTATATTTAATTAATAATTAATAAATTTTAATAATAAAATAATAGTAAAATGCTCGATTTAATTGTAATATTTTAGATTAAATATAAATATATCTGAATCATTGGATCTTAAATTTTTTTTTTTATAAATCTAATTTTTTAAAAAATTTACTAATAAATAATTTAAATTAAAATTAAAAATTAAGATCAGATATAGAATTAGATCGGAACGGAACCTCTCGATCTGATCGTATCATTTGCAGTCCTACTGCCCTACCTCGGCCAGCGCGAGAGCAACTCACAGTGGCAGCAGGGAAAAGAGAGCATGCGGAGTCTCCGACGAGGCTGCTCGGTTGTCCAGCTTTCATGTGGATGGTACGACGGTTTCCTTTTTTTTTCTTTTTTAATAATCATCTTGGGCATTCGAAAACTTTAAAATTATATTGAAACCAAGGGCTCGTGCAAGCTCTGCTTTGCCGTCAACTTGCAAGCTCTCAATATGTGAAAGAGTCCTTAGCCCATGCTTGAGAAAACTATTCACGTTGCCACCTCAAGATATATCATTGCTTATTATATTAATATGTAGCTCATCATTGTTTCAGAGTGCTTCAAAATGATAAATACTAATTAACATAGGATAGCCAAGCTTCAAATCATGGGTGTTATCAAATGAATAGTTTTATTGTAAGTTTATGTTCCTGACTTGATCATCCCTTAGCTTCAAACATATCAACTTAAACATCGGCTTTTATTCACCTGGATCAGTTACACATTTTAAGAAGATAAAGATGTGCAAATCAAAATCGACAACCGATGATGATTGCTAGTTTACAAATTATAAGCGAATTAAGTTTCTTATTTTTGAATGTCTAATCTAATAAAAGTAGATATATCTCTCTTTGGCATGATACATCTATCAATTTATACAGAGCTTAATTAATATATCAATTAAAAATATCAATAAAAAATAAAAAAATTCTTCATATATTTTTATTTTCTTACATAAATTTTTTATCTTTTTAATCCAAGCCACACAATCTCTACGTTGAGATCTAAGGAACAAGACCCTTTGTCTTACCTATATTTCAAAATATTAATGCATTAAATATTTTGAAAAGTAATGTTATACTTTAATATGCATGTTTTTTTGAAGTTATATTTTAAACTTGATGAATTATATTATTAGTGATTAATAAATTAATTATATATTGACATTATATAAAAGGAGAGGGTTATATTTTTTCATCCTTCCTTTAGGCTTCTGCTAGCTTTCAACTATTTTTTTTTAGCAATGCTACAATAACCTAGGAAAATGATCATAAAGTCCATCAACCGTTCTGCACCACTGAGCTTGCGTTACATGGTACAGTTTACGTACTACGGTGAGTAAGAAAAAACACTGAAAAAGCCATTCAACTGCAATGCGAGTGCAAAACATTAGCTCAGTGATTTTTAGAGCTACATATCAGTTACCGAACTTTTTTTTAAAATATATTTTAGCAACCGCCTAACACTGTTTTGTTTCTTGATTTTTAATATATCAGTTAATTTACAGCTCGATCTAGGCATCTTATTAGTTCTAATTTGAGCTTTTAAAAGATATACGTTTTCAAGGAAGATTGGCCTTCTATATTCAATTCTGAAATTAATAGTATGTTACTGAATTTAAAATGAATACAAAAAAATGATAAATATTATTATTATTATTATTATTAAGAGAGAAGTCTTCTTACCCTCTACTTATATTCTTCATAGGATTTCATTAAAAAGATCAAGGGAAGATTTTTTATAAGTATTAGAAGGAACATGCACTAAAGTTGATCAATTAATTCTGAATCTTATAAGCTTAGCTAAATTTGCTAATGTGATTCTAACATTAGCTAATTATTATCGATTATTTAAGAAAAAATAACTGTTTTATAATGGTTTCACTCCATTCATATGTAAGGGTTTAGACATGCATTATATTTAATAGCTATTGTAATGGTGATATAATGAGAAACCAACAAATAATGGCTGAAAATAATATCATTATTGTTGGATTCACTTTTCTTTAGGTTAAAAGGATCCTTTTTTTTTTTGAAAGGACAATCATTGTAGAAGATAATTTGATACAAAAATTATATTAATGATATTTTATTAGCAATAAGATAAACATAAAAATAATATTCAATATTTTGTTATTACAAGCTATTACGGTACTAAATAAAAATTCTTAATAGCTATCATTAGTTGCTATGTTAATAACATCAAAATGAAAAATAATGGATTAAAAATTTGATGGCATTGGATTATGATTGGAGGACTTTGAGCACCAAAAGGGATGATGAGATTGGAGCTGAGGCAACGACTATTCCAAAAAGAAAAGATTCTTCTATTAATCTAATCCAGATTCTTGTTAGCATAGAAAAAGAAACGTAAGGGATGCTGGAAGCTATCTAGTGAAAATCATTTGATATTTAAGTCAGTTTGAAAAGAAAGCGAAGAAGACATAAGCAAATGCTTAAAGCATACAAAGAAAGAGCCAAAGTGCAAGAGTTTTTTTTTTTCTTTTTTTGGGTTATACAGAACGTTTTGCTTGACGATAATTTAAAGTGGTTAGCTAAGAGCATATGACGTGTCCTAATGTAATTTTATCTTTGCCTATGCCTAATACTGTGAGTTGCATTTATTGTAAAGTGTAGGTAGCCTTGTTGGACACTGAACGGTCATGCCACTTTCATCTAGACATCCACTATCCTTTGATTTCAAGTGGATGATCCTAATATGGATGATGCCACCACGATCCCTCACAATTGGTAGTAAGAGATTTATCCTCATCAAACATTATTTTTGAATTATAGTTATCATATATTGTTTTAATAATTTATATTTTTAATTAAAATATATTGTTTAATCAAATTTATAGATTGCATGGCTGGTTGGGCCCCCCGCGCGCTCGTGTGCGTGCGCGCATGTATCGTGGTCGTGCTTCTCATATCGCCGGGGCGGCGCAGGAGGAGAAGAAAGAACGATGCGAGGACAAAACAGCCCGTTTCCTCCGCGTGCGTGCCAACCGAGCCGTGAGCGAAGTCGCACTCGACGCTGTCGACGCCGAGTCGCGAAAAGACGATGATGGCTTATTTTATGAACGAGAAAGGATGGTAACGGTTCTCCACCCACACCTAATCCACCCCACAGGAGACGCCGCTTCTTCCGGAACTCAGCAGCGCTCTTTTCTTTTTCCAAATTTTTAAACCACGAGAACGGTGACAAGGACAAATAGAGGGGTGACAAGACCAAAGCCTCTAACGCTATTCTTGCTCGGATAATTAAATCACTCTATCCCTTGTTGATACCCCTCATCTCTCTTTTGTAACTTTAAAAGGGAATCCCAGTGGCCATGGCCCTGTGCCTTCTCCTACCGCGCTTTTTAGGCTATGATGCCAGAAGTTAGCAGCGAATGAAGGGGTCCGTCCGTCGGTCCGTCCATCATGCAGAGAAGTCTCCTTCTCTCAAAATAATTTTATGCTATCTTAACTGGAACAATCTCAGTGGACCCAAACAATTTATCAACGCCACACCTAGAAGGTATTATGTGTGCCTTAACGTAATCAACGAAATGTAAAGGTTGAAGCCAGCGAAGCGGACATCAAAGCCCCTTCCTTCCCAGAAACTTCTCCATTATTATATAAGGAGAGACAGCTCTGCCCATTGGACGTCGACCTGTCCTTCTTGTCATGGGCGCCACCACCTTCCCTTTTCCATCTCCCTGCTCCCTTCCTACATATATACTATTTTTTTCCTCTTCTCTTCTTTCTCCCTCTCTCTTTTTTCCTTCCTCCATTCCTCTGGCCTGTAATTAGTTCTGTGCCACCGCTATCATCATCTGGGAATCTAAAAAGAAGGATGGGATTCTTTTCTGGTCTATGAAATAGAGAGAGAGAGAGAGAGAGAGAGAGAGAGAGAGAGAGAGAGAGAGAGCGATAATCTGAGAGATTTTCCTCCTCTATTCTCTCTTGTCGTTGTTGGTGTCTTTTTGTGATGGCGGCGCAGCCACGGCAGTTCCAGATGGGCGGCGGAGGAGGCAATGCCGGCGGTAGCGACACAACTTATACTAAAATCTTCGTGGGAGGCCTCGCCTGGGAGACCCAGCGCGACACCATGCACCGCTACTTCGAGCAGTTCGGCGAGATCCTCGAGGCCGTCGTGATCGCCGATAAGAACACCGGCCGTTCGAAGGGCTACGGCTTTGTATGTCCCTCTCTTCCATTGCATGTAAAAATATGCATCTCTTTACAGTCTTCTAATTCCTTCTAGTCTTTTATATCAGGTGACTTTTAAAGATCCCGATTCGGCAACGAGAGCATGCCAGGATCCATCGCCAGTGATCGACGGAAGGCGGGCTAACTGCAACCTGGCGTCGCTCGGCGCCGCTCACAGAACCCGGCCACCGACCCCTCCTCAAGGTCCATCGTCATAGTCCCAATACATCTATTAGTATCTCTTGCTAATCCAAAGGAAATCTAATGGTGTAGCTTCTAAATCCAGGGACGGCAGGGCGGTTTAGACCTGTGATTAGACCCAGCATTGCTGCTTCTACTTACCATGGACCAGCTGCCACGACCTCTTACTTCCACCAGCCTGCCCACTATGCCTATCCTTATTCTGTTTATGGGTACTGGACTCAATATTTATGCTCATCCTCTGGGATTGTTTGTTTTTTGATTTTTGATTCGTTAGGATGTACAATGATGATACCCTTCTTCTTTTGTTCATTGGTCTTCTTTTTCCATCAGATGCTCTGGAGGATACTCGCAAGAAACAATGTATCCAATGGTTAGTATTCTCAGAAGAATCTAAAGAAACTTAGAACAGGAGAATAATGGAGGACCTTCGATTCATGACAATGGCTAATTTTCATGGCATTGATGCAGGGCTACTACAGTTTACACGGCGGCGGGGGAGGGCAGCACCACCAGTTCTCTTCATACTATGCTGCTGCCGGGCCAGGGTTCTTCCAAAATTTCTACCATCCATTCTATGCCCAGGTTTCACAGGATAGCCAGGCACAGAGTGGATACGGGCTCCATTATGCTCAGATGCTGCAATACTCTTACTTCCCACAGCAATACAGAGCTGGGATCCTCTCCATGCCTCCCTCCATTGTGCCGACCACTGGTAATTAAGATTTCTTCCTGCAGCGTATATAACATTGCCATAGTTTCTCTCTAATGGTGGCTCTCAATTCGGTAACAGTGCTGGTTTGATTCAACAGGAGCTACTGCCACTGCTGCTGCTGGGTCCAACTCTTTGCAGCAGCAGCCACCTCAAAACACCTCGGGGCCTTGATTCTTGCATCTGATATCAGGCATTCTTGCATCCCTGCATCCAATTTACTAACACAGTCACGTTGACTGGAAAGAGAAAGAGGGATCATATACTTGAAACGATATGAAGGGGAGAAGGATCATTAGTTTGGCATCTCCTTGTACTCCTTATTTCTCTCATTTCATTGATGGAACAAGCGACGAGGATGTATCGCTTGCTTCGCTAACTGCCTTCGCCTTCACCATGGTCTCTTCTTCTCCATCATCATCATCATCATGCATTGTTGCTTTGTTTTTTGATCATTGCTGTTCCGTAGACTTGGATGGAATATTTAGCCAGCATTCCAGCCTCAAAATTAAGCTGACATTTCCGAGACAGCGATCGGGGTCGCTAGCGGTTGGTGGTTCAGAGAGACGATTTTAAGTCTCAAAGCTGAACCATTGGAAGATGGCAGCAGAGGCCACTGGGATGGCTCTTCTGACTGACTTGTAATAATCTTCTTCTTTCTGTTTATGATTGCATCTTGTTATTAAATTTATAAACTAATGCAAGACTACTTAGATTTAATGGAATTCATGACTCCTTCAATCGTTCCATCTTATATACCTTTCTTTTGCTTCTTACTTGGCAACGATATCATCTGTAGCAACTTTTTTCCACACACTTTTCCCATTTCCCATCTTTGTGGTGATGGACGAAAACTGTGAGGTGGAATCCAAGGGACCAATGCCACTGGCGTGTAGGTGTGGCATGAGACGCGGAGGGGGTTGTGGGGAGAGGAATCCAAAGTCGCTTTGGCTGTTGAAATGAGAGCTCCAACTGGGTGTGCTCAGTTCAAATGCCAGCAAAGGAAAGCGAGCCTTTTCTCTGTATGTAGTCTTCAGGTACGCACCAAATCAGAAAGGTGGCATGTGAGGGAACGTGGGTTGGACGGATGGGTGTTGACTGGAATTGTTCTGTTCTGAAGAAGGTGATGCGTGCCCAAGAGAGCAAAGCTGTTGGTTGCGTACAATGGGCGAGGGCCGAGGCTGTGATCTCCAACTGCGGCATCGTGCGAGACAAATCACAGCATCGTTAGCGGTACAGCTAGGCGAAAATATATTTTAAGCCCTCAAATTCTCACTCAAAATTTATTTCCAAGCCCCTTAACACTTTAAAAATAATTTTACATCAAATAAAAAAAAAAATTAAGTATTTCTAACTTAAGTCCATCTACTATCAATTAACTTTCACTTTCATTATAGAAAAGATATTGTAATACTCCAAAAATATTATCACATTAAGGAAAGATTGTAATAAAAAAGAAAATATTATAAGGAAAGAGATTATAATACCTTAAAAATAGTTTCATATCGAATGATAAAGATTTAAATACTTATAATTTAAGTCTATCTACTACTAACTTTCAGATTTAAGTGCTTATAACTTAAGTATGCCTATTATCAACTTTCACTCGAGTTTTAGGGTCACGTAGATACCAGCAGGTGAGCTTGGAGCAGCACTGATCCTCAAACTTTTAAGTTGTCATTACATTTTTGATCTCACTGTATATGATTAATTAAAATTGATAGAATAATTAATATGCCATTCTATCTGATCTGTGTTAGGATAACATGCTAACTATTTTACAATTTTGATTGACCCTCGTGTGAGTTTTTGGATGGTTAAAATTGCTCATAACTTAACCCTCAATTGGACTCATCTGCAGTTGTTTCCATTTGCTTTGGTGCTAGCCCGATGCAAGCCATGTAGCCCAGAAGGAATCTTAGGTTTAACTTCACCAAGTGATAAGAATGGTACCCTTCTTAGTAGTTATAAGTTGATACTATTAATCCGTTGACTTGGCATTTTGATGAACATGGTCTCTTTAAAGAAAATCTTTAGGGGTGGGTGGGGGCGAGGGGGAGAGAATATAAGTTGATACCATTTAGTCACCGGTGCATCCATACAAAGTTAATGATAACTATTTCAAACGAAAAGTTAGCAGTAATGATCATAATTTGGAATGTCTAAATTATCTAAAACTCAATATTTTGAACTTACACATCAAGTAGATGCTGATGCATCACTTTAAATGATCATTCAATTGTAAACTCCAAATCTAGCAACCATGTCACCGGATCTAATGATCTTATGGTATTTTCTCTCTCTCATATGGTTCCAGTTTGAGCCAGACACAGATTCATAGAGTTTTGAAACCTTTTTCTGTTGGCCAAGCAATCAAACACCCTATTGTCCTAGCAAATTCTAATAAATAAATTTATGGATACAAACCTTAGAAAAGGAATTTGAGGTGACATTTAATAATCTTCTCTTAGAATATCATTATTAATACAGATACAAGCAAACTATCTTTATTCTAAACTACTGGCGATTCCTTTGCATTCAGAGGATCTTGACTAATATTCCTAATTTCTTCTTCTTCCTTGAAAAAAAATGGTCACTAAGTCTCCCCTATTTTACTTGAAAAAAAAAAATTGATGCAAGGTGACGAAGAAATGGGAGAGGGAAGGCCCTCGTAGAAGGCCCAAGAAAAAAAGAAACAAAGGTCAGAATTTAAACAGATCAGGTCCAAAGCAGAGCAGACCCAACACAAGGAGAGGTTCAAACCACGCAGGCAGACAGATCTTAGTCCCTTAGGCCGCAGAAAAGAAGTTACTCAGAAATTAGCAAAGGAGAAGGGCAACCAACGCTGTTTCTTCACACAAGCTAATGAAAAAGAATGAGATTATTTATTAGTGAAGTGAGTCATAAGTGTTTACTCGTTTGTTGATCATTTGTTCATTAAATATTCCTTCTCGAGATTAATTTTAGAATATCTAGCCAATACTATTAGTGCCTTTCAATATCTTAAAGTTTTTATCAGTGTGGAGGAAGAAGAAAGTGCTCGCTATAAGGAGGAAAAGTTAGAAATAGCTAACTATATCATTCATATAGTATACATAAAATAACAGAAACTTAAGAATCTTCTTAAAAAATAATCCATTTTCAACATTGGTCTTCTATAAAGTTATTGCTAGCTTCATTTTGTGGGACAATTTCTGCTTCAAAAAATAGTTAGACTTTCATAAAAGATTTTGTAATCTTCTTTTATGTAACGTACTTATAATTTTTCTACAAATTTTATTTATGATTTAAATAAAATTTGTTCGTAACCCTTTTTACTAGTCTCAACGAAGGAGCTTACATAAATCCTAAGTATTTTGGCATAGAAAAGGTACTCAATGGTAAGCCACAGATATCCAGCCATCTCGTAGTAGTATGAAGAGGACTAGTCGGCAATCTACAAATCCAATGACATATCTTGTGTAGATCTAGATGATCAGAATATTTATTTATTTTAATATAAAATTATCATGAAATACATTCTAATGGATTTCTAAGCTATGAAGTTGTTAGCAACCTAAAAAAAATAAAGAATTATTTTTTTTAACTTTAATTATCGATCAGATATGTAATACTCGGTCCATCGTACCAAATTTCTTTGAGTTCTATTCTCTTTCACTGCATTTATAAATAGCTATTTTTACATTATATATAGTTATTTTTTTTAATATATAATAAGTATAAATATACATAGAGTTACTGTATAGTAAGAAGAATTAAAAATTAAAAAAAAATTAAATTAGGTATGACATGATTGATGAACAGGATTAAACGTTACAATCCAATAGTCTAATCCTGTGAAGGCTGGACGGCAATTTGCTGAACCTCAAAACTGAGTCACACTCCCTTTCTCTGATGCGGACAGGCAGATAGGCAACTTGAGTTGTAGTAGTTGGTCTGTCAATACGTCGGCCAAATTCATGATCACGAAAGCCCGGAGATGGACCTGCTCACCTTTACTTTAGGGCCATGAAGCGCTGCCAGCGCTTGGCGTGCATTAGACGTCGTCAGGGTGAGCAACGAGGTAGCTGGTTTCCATTCATCAGTATAAAGACTTTTTCTCAGTCGCAGCATGGCAGCTGTTTACTAAGCTTTTCAGAGATATTAAGGAGGGATGGAAACTTCTATCTTTCTAGCCATAAGAAAAATATAATAATATACCATACTATAGTGTCATATGGCTATTATCTATATAATAAAATGTAATATTGTTTTTATAATATTGTAATATAATATATTTTGCAATTTATAATTAATATTATATATAGGATAGCTAAATTGTTCATTTCCCATCAATGTTTAGGATAAGACGTGGGTTTAAACAAGGTTAAACCTAATATTAAAGCCATGCTTCTGTATTTATTGTATAGCTTTTATCCTGGTTGATATTCAATTGGATTAAATTGTTGGATATAAGCAAATTTGGCCAGAATGGATGTTATTTGGCAAGATTTATAGGATATGTCCGGGAAAACCCCTCTTTATTCTCAATCCAAACAGTAGGCTCTTAGATGCCTTTTTTTTTTTTTTCCCTCTCTTTTTTCTTTTTGATTTTTAAATAATCTTTGATTTCCCGCTGATTGAGTCGCCCCATTATTATTATTTTTTAAGGTTTTTGCAGAAATTCCTATTTAATTGTTAAACTTGTAATAAATGCTTATTTATTCTATGTGCATCACTAGTGTGTGTTAAATTCTATCAGGTCATTATACTCTCGTTTGTGTAATTATTTATGGGAATTCTTTGATATGTGGATCAACTTACACTATATATGCACCGATTGTTAATACGTATGATCAAAGTAAATGCATTCACATGTGGATAAAGGCGCAATATTTCAGTAAAGTAAAATGTGGATTGCTTGTTATAAAAGAAATATATATACCTTTTCTTTGCAAACACAAAAAATATATTTTTTAACAATTTTTCCTTAATTTTCTTGATGTACAATATATAATACATACATACATACATACATATGTATTATAATACAGTCCCACTTTCTCATTATTAGAGGATGTAATAAAACATATTCCACAAATACTTAGATAATCTTTGAACAATAGAATATAGTTTTTATTAAAAAAAAACAGAAAGTGTGCAATCTAGTTATCTTGTATTTACTTTATTGTAATGTAAAGCAAACTCTACATCAGATACCCATTGTATATTTTATGGGATGTTCAATATACGTGCCATTTGAGAGATTTTTATATTTTTTTTTGGGCTGCTTGTATATATCCACTTTGGCTTAGAGCTATCTACTCCCTCTTTATTTTGAAGAAAGAATAAGATATATGAAAATACTAAAAGTTAAAGCATTCATCAAGAATAAATCTAAAATAATTTTAAAATCACAACCATCAGACTTGCACCTAATATGCAAAACATGCAAGCCTAATTTCCATCAAATAACAGACTTTTTAATGGAGATTTGCTATTAATTAAATGTTTGACTATGGCTTATCTTTTTATGAACTATTTCATTAATTTTTACTTTACTAAATGTAATTTCTTTTGCTCCAATTCCATCATCTCTTCGATTCACAACCAAATGCTACCATGCATTTATCATCTTATATAGGTTTACGATGATCTTGAACTTAAGACTACAACATTTGTCTTGTTCTCATGTGTCTTGCATGTGCTCAAAGCTATTAAATAGTTAACTTAGTGGAGATTACATAATAAAATGTTATGCAATTGATGATCAGCTGTCTTCCACTCAAAGCTCTTCTCTCCTTAATTGTTGCATTCATTTTATTTGCCAAAATGAAATGTATGTTGACTGTTTGACTGTCTTGCTAAAAGATTGATGATTAGCTCACCCATTGAATTTTAAACCAACATTTTATTTGCACTAATTGTACAAGAATCAAAAGAAGAATATATATATATATATATAAGGTTCTCATGTTTTTATGATTTTTTTGCATATCAGTCCTTAAATTACCTTAAATGATATATTAATTTTTCATATCTTTAAATTTGCATATTAATCTTTAAGATTTAAAATCTACTTGATGTGGTACAAGTTGATAAGCCAACATAATGGCCATGGATGGTAAATAACCAAAAGATGTTATATAATGGCCAACTAGATGGCGACATGTCGGCCTCCTTCCCGATAGCATAATTTTTTATGAAAATTAGGTAAAGATCTGCTAGTCTTTATGTTAAGCACCATAAAGCCCCAGCGATCCTTATCTAATTGTCATAAGTTATATGCACTAAAATACTATACTTGTTAAAAACTTTGACCTGCTCATTTTATTCATATTGTTTATAATATAACATCCACAATTTATTTCACCCTGCTCAGATAAAAATAGATTTCCACACTTTTTATCACATGATTTTAAGCAATATAGTCTCATCTCAATACTATTATCAAGATCATATTCACAAATTTATTCTACACTGAGAGTCATTTCTCATATCCTCCTAACTCCAAATTACATCATAGGGTTACAGTCATACAAATCCATCCATATCCATTTCAAATACATATACAATCCAATAATTAACAACCCGAATTCACTTTCATGCTTTCTAGGGCCTACCTGCTATCCCTGATCTGAAATCCAAAATTATCAACGATAGAGGGGTGAGACCTAAGTCCTAGTGACTGGATAACCATCTAACAATGGGGAAAAGCTGAGAACCACATTATAAAACTCATAAACATACCATGATAGATACAGAAATCTTTATAAATAAGATAAGTTAACTTAATAGTTAGCTTATGCTTCCAATAATATAACTTAAATGAAGAAATATCACATTTACAAAATTTCATGATGCTGGGCTGGGTGTGCTACCACTAAGGTACATCCTTATAGTCGCCCTCAGTGGGTAAGTGTACTGAGCGCTGAGGATCCCCGCACCACATGGCACCCCTCACATGTGCAATTCACCCCAGGTGTAAGCTTGCCCCTTTTCCCTAGGCCTCCTGCTTGCCCCTTCTATGGGCCAATATCTCTGAGCCCCCTCGGGCTATATAGTAACCTAGCTCATTACCGAACTATGATTCTTGCCTCATTGGGCTGCTTGCAATCTGCCCCACTGAGCTGATCTAGCTTGTACTCCCTTTGGCCTCGGGATCATAGCACGATCGAGTCGCAAGGAGGTACCGGCTGTAATAGTGTGTGCAATGCTCATGCTATGGCACAATCTACAGGGTGATCAGCCCCATAGATGGCCCTATGCTCTTTATGCTTATGCAGTAAAAATACTTCAATATAAGTTTATAATCCAATATACAACCAGCTATACTTTCTTTGAAACATTGATATTCATGCATGCCCATGCATCTCTTTGAAACATAAATCTGGAAAGTAAATCCCATCTTTACTGAAATATATGTTTTATCCAGGTAATACTTTTCATGAAACTTTATATTTTGCTCTGAAACATGCTATAGCCCATGTTTCCTTTTCTTTTCTAAAACTTATGCTTTACTGAAACTTATGCCTTTTTGTTCTAAAACTCATACTTTGCTGAAACTCATACTTTTTCTAAAACTTATGCTTTGCTTTAAAACATGCTGTAAAAATATAATAACATTATAACCAGATTCTCATTTCCCATATTTGACTACTAAAGGTACTATACTTAGCATGATACACTCTAATTTGTAGCAAAATATTACTATACTGTTATAAATAGTTACAGAGTTAGATGAGAAACCCACTCACCTTAGCTGCTAGCACACTGCTATAGCTGCTATTTCTTCTGTTTGGCTCCCTTGAACTAATCTCTTGGCCTAAGTCATTATACATGCATTATTAGAGTCACATGCACTGAGGGTTTCATGAAACTATGCATGCATGCTCTATGCCTTAGCATCTTAGCATAATATTCCTCAATCCCTAACATACTCAATAATTTACAACATATTCATACTATCACTTCATATACCTCTGAATCATGAGATTTTAACATTATTCTCTATCTTAGAAAGATTTGGACTTACCTTAACAAAGACGGTTAAACCACCAAGTTTTCTTCTTTTCCTTCTCTTCCTCTTTTTCTCTTCTTTTTCTCTTTTTCTTTTCTTTTTCATCTTCTCTTCTTCTTTCCCACGACCGGCAAAACCTCTCTTCTTTCTTCCCTTTTTCCTCCCTCTTTTCTCTCTTTTCTTAGGATGGCTTAAGGGCTAAGGAAAGAAGATGGGTTTTTAATGTCCTTAAAAATTTCTATTTTACCCCCTCTCCACTCTTAAGTCACGCTTTTAAAGTCCACGTAACTTTTTCTACCTAGTATTTTTGCCCTTCGATTCTTTTTTCTATTTTATCCTTAATCAAACTCTCAAATGTCTTTTTATCGAATTTCACTTTTGCCCTTGGTCAAATTTTCGTTAATGCCCTTGGTCAAATTCAGTTATCAGACAAACGATAGGGGTTACCCACCTATTAGACAGCATGGATATTATCTAATGAGAGTGTAGAGAGTGAAATTATCCTTAAACTACTTCCATAGAAGATTTTTGTCCACCTAAAACCTTAGTTAAGCGTGCTTGGGTGAGAGTGATGGGTGACCCACTGGGAAGTCCTTGATTAAGAGTGAAATTGGTCTCAAACCAACTTCATAGACAAAATTCCCACAGTAGTCGACTATTCAACAGTGAGTTTCAGGGTGTTAGCCGACTCTAGAGTCGGCTAACTACCCCTGTTACTCACCAAAATTTCACGAACAAAAATTTTTTCATTCGTTAGCTGACTCTAGAGTCAGCTAACATCAAAATTCCTCATGTTAGTAGACTCTAAAGTTAGCTAACCTCAAATTTCCTTCTCCCCCCCTCCTTTTTTTTTTTTTCAAAAGCTATTTTCTCTCATTTTTCTTTTCCAAAAGCCCAATTCAAACCTCCAAAATTTTTCATTCCAACCTCTCCCAAGGATCAAAAGCAACTAGTAGACATTGAAATCATTACAAAAACTTTAATTATAAGCCTAAATAATTAATTTTATCAGCTTTTTGGAAGGATCATGGGGAAAAACTCAAAATAACTTCAAATTTCAGCTTTCACATCTTTTCAAGATTTTACTCAAATCATTCACATTAGAAACAATAAAAACATACTTAAAATGAAATTACAAGTCTTCCAAGTTCAGGATATTATAATCTTCCCTCCTTTAAGAAATTTTGTCCCCGAAATTTAACTACTTTCAACTTGGAACAAATGAGGGTACTTCAATCTCATCTCATCCTCTCTCTTCCATATAGCTTCCTCTCTCTGATGATTCTGCCACTGCACTTTAACTAAAGGAATCTTTTTACTACGGAGCTGTTTAACCTCTCTGCTCAAAATTTACACTGGCTCTATTACATAAGATAAATCTTTCTGTAACTCTATTGGCTCTGACTGAAGCACATGAGAGGAATCCGTCACATACTTCCTAAGCATTGATACATGAAACACATTATAGATCTGAGAGAGTTGTGGTGGCAAGGCCAATCTATATGCAAGTATCCCCACCTTCTCAATAATCTTATAAGGTCCAATGTATCGGGGACTTAGTTTTCCTTTCTTCCCAAATCTTATGATACTCTTCCAAGGAGACACCTTCAAAAATACCTTATCTCCTACTTCAAATTTCACATCTCTATGCTTCTTATCTGCATAGCTCTTCTGTCTATCTTGGGCTGTCTTTAATTTAGCTCTGATAATTCTAACCTGATCTGTTGTGAGCTGCACCAACTCTGGGCCTAGCAGCCTCCTTTCTCCTTTCTCATCCTAGCACACTGGAGTTCTACATTTTCTCCCATATAAAGCTTCATAAGGTGCCATATCAATGCTAGAATGATAACTGTTATTATATGCAAACTCAATCAATGGCAAGTGCTCATCCCAGCTACCTGAGAATTCAATAACATATGCTCTCAACATATCCTCCAGTGTCTGGATGGTTCTCTCAGACTGCCCATCAGTTTGAGGATGAAATATTGTACTAAATCTTAACTTAGTGCCTAAAGCTTTCTGCAACTCTGCCCAAAAATGAGATGTGAACCTTGGATCTCTATCTGATACAATGGATACTGGCACCCCATGCCTACTTACAATTTCATTCACATATAATTTTGCTAATCTATCCAAGGTAAACGAAATTTGAATAGGCAAAAAGTGGGCAGATTTTGCCAATCTATCTACTATCACCCAAATAGAATCATTACCTCTCCTTGTCTTTGAGAGACCCACAACAAAATCCATAGTAATGTGCTCCCACTTCCATTCTGGCACAAATAATGGCTGCATTTTGCCAGCTGGGCTCTGATGTTCTGCTTTAATCTGCTGGTACACTAAACATTTAGCAACATACCCAGCTATCTCCTTTTTTATCCCATACCACTAATAATTTTGCTTAATAGTTCTATACATCTTAGTGCTTCCTGGGTGCATTGCATAAGCTAAACTATGGGCTTCTTGCCGAATTTGCTCCTTTAATGATTCTACTGCTGGCACACATACTCTATTCTTAAATAACAATATACCATCATTTCTAACTGAAAATTCTGTCTGGGATCCACTCTGAACTAATTCTTTAGCTTTATGCAATTGTGGATCCTACACTTGAGCCTCTTTTATTTCCTCAAGCAACATTGGTCTGACTCTGAAATTTGCTAGTAAGGCTCCTGAACTATCTGCTGCCAGCTCTGCATCTAACTCTCTTAATTCTAACATCAGGGGTAACTGCACTGCTCTAATGGAAGCTAAGGTTGCTGTAGACTTCCGACTCAATGCATCAGCCACTACATTAGCATTCCCTGGGTGATACTCTATAGTGCAGTCATAGTCTTTTATCAACTCTATTTATCTCCTTTGCCTAATATTCAATTCTTTTTGTGTTAGGATATACTTTAAGCTTTTATGATCTGTAAATATCTGGCACTTCATCCCATACAAATAGTGTTTCCATACTTTTAATGCAAAACTACTGCTGCTAGTTCTAAATCATGGGTAGGGTAATTCTTTTCATGGGACCTTAACTGTCTTGATATGTAGGCAATTACCTTTCCATTTTGCATCAATACACACCCCAAACCCTTGAAAGATGCATCACTGTATATTACATAATCACTGTTACTATCTGAGAGTGTAAGCACTAGAGCTGAGGTCAATCTTCTCTTCAATTCATCCATACTTTCTTGACATTCACTAGACCATTCAAATTTGGTATTCTTTCTTAGTAGTTTAGTCATGGGTGAAGCTATAATAGAGAAGTTTTCTATAAATCTTCTATAGTATCTTGCCAAGCCCAAGAAACTCCTCACCTCAGTCAAATTTGTAGGTGCTTCCCAATTCACTATTGCCTCTATTTTCTGAGGGTCTACCATAATACCCTTAACTGATATCACATGTCCTAAGAATTTAACGTCATCTAACCAAAACTCACTTTTACTCAGCTTGGCATACAACTGTTTTTCCCTTAAGACTTACAACACTGTCCTCAAATGCTGTTCATGCTCCTCTCTGCTTTTAGAATAGATCAGAATATCATCAATGAACACTATCACAAATTTATCTAAGAATTCCTGGAACACCTGATTCATCAGTCCTATAAAAGCAACTGGAGCATTGGTCAAGCCAAAAGGCATCACTAAAAACTCATAATGACTATATCTGGTCCTAAAAGCAGTCTTTGGTACATCCTCTTTCTTTATTTTCAACTGGTGATACCCAGATTTAAGGTCAATCTTTGAAAACACTGCTGCCCCCTGAAGTTGATCAAATAAATCATCTATCCTCGGCAATGGATAATTATTTTTAATGGTCACCTTGTTGAGCTGTCTATAATCTATGCATAACCTCAATGTACCATCTTTCTTCTTTACAAACAACACAGGTGCACCCCAAGGTGAAACACTGGGTCTAATGAACCCTTTATCAAGTAATTCTTGAAGCTGGACTTTTAATTCTTTTAATTCTGCTGGAGCCATTCTATAGGGTGCCGTGGCTATAGATCTAGTATTTGGAGTCAAGTCTATACTGAACTCTATTTCTCTGTCTGGTGGCAATCCTGGCAACTCCTCAGGAAATACATCTGAAAATTCACATACCACCGGAATATAAGATAGCTCTGGATCATTATCCTCTAAATTCACCACACAAGCTAGATAAGCTTCATACCCCTTTCTCAACATTCTACTAGCTGTCAAGGTTGAAATTATACTTGAGGGTAACATTCTCCTTTTTCCTACAAAACAAACCTCTCTACTGTCTGAGGTATGAAGTACTACTTCCTTCTTTGAATAGTCTACTTTAGCCCTATGCATTGATAACCAATCCATCCCCAAGATGGCATCAAATTCTTTTAGATTTAATGAAATCAGATCTGCTAACAATTCTTGGCCCTCTACTAAAATAGCACAATCTTTATACACCTGATCTGCAATGGAAGGCTTTCCTACTGGCATAGATATTACCAACTGATTACCCAATAAACTCACAGCTTTATTTAGATGCTTGATGAAATCTACTACTATGAATGAATGCGTAGATCCAGAATCAATTAAAACATAAGCATCAGAATTACAAATGGGTAATATACCTGTCACCACATCTGGGTTGACTTGAGCCTCTTGCCTGGTCATTGCAAAAACTCTAGCTTCAGCCCTTGGAACACTAGGAATCATCCCTTGCTGATTAGCACTAGACCTCATCTGACTGGCTGAAGCTGGGATACTACTATCTCCTCTTCGAATAGGCTGTCCCCTAGGTGCAGTTGATCCTTGAGGATGATCACCGCCTTGCACCCTCTTAGGACAATCTCTCTTCAAGTGGTCCATCTGACCACAGATATAACATGCCCTAACACCTCTCTTACATTCCTTAAAGTGCATCTTCCCACAGACATTGCACTGGGGTAGAGTTTTCCCACTACCAAAGGAGCGGCTCTGATCTCTTATCTCTCCTGCCACCCTACTACTAGTAGCCTGAGGTACCCCTCTATATACTGACTTCCTCTGGGCAGGACTAGATACTGACATAGATGCTGCTCCTCTACCAACATTTACAGGAGCTCTGTAGCTGGAACTAAACTGTCCCGCCCTCTGGGGCTTCTTAAACTGCTGAGTTCCTCCTGCACCTGAAGAGAAACTAGGTGCACCTCTTTTTGACATCTCCTACCTCCTACTAAGGAACTCCTTCTCTATCTTCTCTGCCCTGAGAGCCCCTTGCACCAGCTCAGAATAACTACCATAACACTGCATGCTGGTCTTAGCCTTGATTGGGAGATTTAATCCATCCTGAAATAGTCTACATTTCTTCCTCTTATCCACTACTAGGGCTTCGGCAAATCGAGACAACTCAATAAAGGTAGCCTCATACTCAGTTACAGACATCTTCCCCTGGGCTAAATTAAGAAATTCCCTCCTCTTCTGATCTCTATATACTTCTGAATAATATTGCTGATAGAACTCTTTCTTAAACCTCTCCCAGGTCATCTCTACTCCTTGTGGCTGCCTACTACTAACTGATCTCCACCAATTTTGTGCTCTTCCTTCCAACAGGAAGGTTGCTATACTCAACTTTTGCTCCTCAGAGCACTTCATCACTTCAAAGACCCTTTCTGTTTTCTGAAGCCATGAATCAGCTTGAATAGGGTCAGTAGTTCCTTGGAACTCTAGAGCCCCCAACTTCTTAGCTCTCTCTATATTTCTTTCTGCCTCAAGATTTCTAGACTGAAGGTTGGAACTAGAGGTCACTGCTGCTACCATTGCCTGAGTGATCATCCCCACCAAGTCTGGCATACTCGGCCCCTGAGTCTGTGCAGGGATGGGTTCCGCACCTTTGCAGGGTAGTGGATAGTGAAGGAGACTCATGCAGATGCTCCTGAGGTATATCCACCCCTGCACCAATAGATGGTGACTCACTAGAAGATACTCTACTGGGCTGGGCTCCCCTACTCACCCATCTAGGTCTACCTTGACCCCTGCCTCTCCCTGAGGACTGCTCTCCTTCCTTGCTTGACCTTGTGTTAACCATTCTACAAAACACAATTCAGTTGATCAGATTCATCATTTAAAACTATACTCTCTATGCTAGACTCATGCTTATGCCCCTAAGATCTAATAACCTGGCTCTGATACCAAAAACCTTGTCGGCCCCCTTCCCGATAGCATGATTTCTTATGAAAATTAGGTAAAGATATGCTAGTCTTTATGCTAAGCACCATAAAGCCCCAACGATCCTTATCTAATTGTCATAAGTTACATGCACTAAAATACTGTACATGTTAAAAACTTTGACCTGCTCATTTCATTCATACTATTTATAACATAACATCCACAATTTATTTCACCTTGCTTAGATAAAAATAGATTTCCACACTTTTCATCACATGATTCTAAGCAATATAGTCTCATCTCAATACTATTATCAAGATCATATTCACAAATTTATTCTACACTGAGAGTCATTTCTCATATCCTCCCAACTCCAAATTACATCATAGGGTTACAGTCATACAAATCCATTCATATCCATTTCAAATACATATACAATCCAATAATTAACAACCCGAATTCACTTTCATGCTTTCCAGGGCCCACCTGCTATCCCTGATATGAAATCCAAAAATGTCAACGATAGAGGGGTGAGACCTAAGTCCCAATGACTGGATAACCATCTAACAATGGGGAAAAGCTGAGAACCACATTATAAAACCTATAAGCATACCACGATAGATACAAAAATCTTTATAAATGAGATAAGTTAACTTAATAGTTAGCTTATGCTTCCAATAATATATCTTAAATGAAGAAATATCACATTTACAAAATTTGATGATGCTGGACTGGATGTGCTACCACTAAGGTACATCCCTACAGTCGCCCTCCTGCAGGTGTACTCTCAGTGGGTAAGTGTACTGAGCGCCGAGGATCCCCACACCATATGGCACCCCTCACATGTACAGTTCACCCCAGGTGTGAGCTTGTCCCTTTTCCCTGGGCTTCCTGCTTGCCCTTTCTATGGGCCAATATCTCTGAACCCCCTCGGGCTATATAGTAACCTAGCTCATTACCGAGCTGTGATTCTTGCCCCATTGGGCTGCTTGCAATCTGCCCCACTGGACTGATCTAGCTTGTACTCCCCTTAGCCTCGGGATCATAGCACGATCGAGTTGCAAGGAGGTACCGGCTATAATAGTGTGTGCAATGCTCATGCTATGGCACAATCTACAGGGTGATCAGCCCCATAGATAGCCCTATACTCTTTATACTTATGTAGTAAAAATACTCCAATATAAGTTTATAATCCAATATACAACCAGCTATACTTTCTTTGAAACATTGATATTCATGCATGCCCATGCATATCTTTGAAACATAAATCTGGAAAGTAAATCCCATCTTTACTGAAACATATGTTTTATCCAGGTAATACTTTTCATAAAACTTTATATTTTGCTCTGAAATATGCTAGAGCCCATGTTTCCTTTTCTTTTCTAAAACTCATGCTTTACTGAAACTTATGCCTTTTTGTTCTAAAACTCATGCTTTACTGAAACTCATACTTTTTCTGAAACTCATGCTTTGCTTTAAAACATGTTGTAAAAATATAATAACATTATAACCGGGTTCTCATTTCTCATATTTGACTACTGAAGGTATTGTACTTAGCATGATACACTCTAATTTGTAGCAAAATATCACTATGCTGTTATAAATAGTTCACAGAGTTAGATGAGAAACTCACTCACATTAGCTGCTAGCACACTGCTATAGCTGCTATTTCTCCTGTTCTGGCTCCCTTGAACCAATCTCTTGACCTAAGTCATCATACATGCATTATTAGGGTCACATGCACTGAGGGTTTCAAAAACTATGCATGCATGCTCTATGCCTTAGCATCTTAACATAATATTCCTCAATCCCTAACATACTCAAAGATTTACAACATATTCATGCTATCACTTCATATACCTCTGAATCATGAGATTTTAACATCATTCTCTATTTTAGAAAGGTTTGGACTTACCTTAACAAAGACGGCTAAACCACCAAGTTTTCTTTTTTTCCTTCTCTTCCTCTTTTTCTCTTCTTCTTCTCTTTTTCTTTTCTTTTTCCTCTTCTCTTCTTCTTTCCCACGGCTAGCAGAACCTCTCTTCTTTCTTCCCTTTTTCCTCTCTCTTTTCTTTCTTTTCTTACGATGGCTTAAGGGCTAAGGAAAGAAGATGGGTTTTTAATACCCTTAAAAATTTTCATTTTACCCCCTCTCCACTTTTAAGTCACGCTTTTTAAAGTTCACGTGGCTTTCTCTCTGCTTAGTATTTTTGCCCTTCGATTCTTTTTCATATTTTGCCCTTAATCAAACTCTCAAATGACTTTTTATCGAATTCCACTTTTGCCCTTGGTCAAATTTCCGTTAATGCCCCTGGTCAAATTCCGTTATCAGATAAACGACAGAGGTTACCCACCTATTAGACAGCATGGATACTATCTAATGAGAGTGAAATTATCCTTAAACCACTTCCACAGAAGATTTTTGTCCACCTGAAACCTTAGTTAAGCATGCTTGGATGAGAGTGATGGATGACCCACTGGGAAGTCTTTGATTAAGAGTGAAATTGGTCTCAAACCAACTCCATAGACAAAATTTCCACTTTTACAGAGTATTTTTTTTTTCTTCCAAAAATCACTTCCTAGGCAAATTACAGCAAGTTTTTCCACAGTAGTCGACTGAATAGTCGACTGCTATGGCAACAACTACCTTCCCAAGCCTTTAACAGTGAGTTTCAGGGTGTTAGCCGACTCTAGAGTCAGCTAACTACCCCTGTTACTCAACAGAATTCCACGGACAGAAAATTTTTCATTCGTTAGTTGACTCTAGAGTCAGCTAACATCAAAATTCCTCACGTTAGCTGACTCTGGAGTCAGCTAACGTCATTTTCTCACAGGTTAGCTGGCTCTAGAGTCAGCTAACCTCAAATTTCCTTCTTTCCTTTTTTTTTTTTTTTTCAAAAGCTATTTTCTCTCATTTTTCTTTTCCAAAAGCCCAATTCAAACCTTCAAAATTTTTCATTCCAACCTCTCCCAAGGATCAGAAGCAACTAGTAGACATTGAAATCATTACAAAAACTTTAATTATAAGCCCAAATAATTGATTTTATCAGCTTTTTGAAAGGATCATGGGAAAAAACTCAAAATAACTTCAAATTTCAGCTTTCACATCTTTTCAAGATTTTACTCAAATCATTCACATTAGAAGACTAAATTAACAATAAAAACATGCTTAAAATAAAATTACAAGTCTTTCAAGTTCAGGATATTACACGACACATGTCCTTCCAAAAAAAAAAGTCTCATTTAGAAGAAACTTTACCAATAACTCTACTTAATCTAGGATATGAGCTCAGCTGAGCCATCTACTACTGAGTGGGCTAATTGAAGGATACTTCCAAGTTTTTATAAAAGCATCCATATACCTCTTAAGTAAACCAAGTTCAAGTTTAAGCCTGATTTAGAACCCTAGAGCTTCGGCCTAAAGAATTCTAGATCTTTTCTCTTTCACTTTTGCTAACTTGAGCGTCGAAGGATCTTTCTCAGAGAAAATCTTCAGTCCTCTTCAACTCTTCTTTTCTCTTGCAAGAGTCTATCTACATGTTAGTTGAGAGTGCTTTACCATCCAAGCTACCATCCTTCTCATCGGTTAGTATTTGAAAACTAGTTTTGGATGTCAAAAGATTGGTATCGTTTATGGGAAATGAGTAGAACCATCTAGTCATGTTGCTCAAAAAAAGAGATGCAGGAGTAAGTAACACTCAAGTAGGCACTAACCATACTTAGGTTGGCTCCTAAATCTCTTTTGAAAATCTGACTAATGTAAATTCTCCACTGGCTAACTTGATCCAAAACTTGGTTCCCAAAGGATCCAGTCTTAGAGACCAAGCAAGAGCCGACTGAAGGGTTCACTGAGTTTTGTGTAGTGATTGATCTCAACTAGAACTTGATGGAGACTTTCTAAACCCTTAGAATCGATAAACTAGGGGTGGATGCTAAGAGGGCTGACTTGAAGAGGAGCTGCAAGATTGATTATCACGATTGGATGAATGCTCCAACTTAAAAACCCTTGCAGCAAATTGACATCAGATAAATCATTAGTTGAAGAAGATGAACCAGAGGATTGGGGCAATCATAGAGTACGTCTGACATAGGGGCAAACCTATTTATTAAGATCATCTTTCCTAGGGAACCACTATTCATCAAAGAGGTAATGGTTGAGGCTTTATCTTTTGAATTTAAGATGCCTCAATTAAAGCCATACGATGTTCTCTGATCCTATCGATGACTTGAAGAGCTTTAAAGCTTTTATGTTACTGTATGATGCTCTGATGCCGTCATATGTTAAGCTTTCTTAGCAACTTTGAAGCAGAAGCCATTTTATTAGTAGCTGAAAGTATTAGAAGACTTCCGCAAGCCTATTGCTAGTAAAGTAGAAAAGAGATGAGCTGCTAAAAATGATTCACCTTAGAGCTCCAGAAGTCTAAGACCTGGACTACTTGGTAGCCATCCTAGCTCTTATGAGCAGCTTAAGAAACTCCAGAATTGACTTCTCCTTAGTGAAATGACCACCAAAATATCTCACCAAGCTATTAGCATGAATTGAGAAGTATATCAATACTGAAGAGGCTCTCATAGTTTGAAAGGAACATAAAGGATGAATAGGGAAGAGCCATCGAGAGATGGATAACCAAAGAGTCAAGGACACTCAAAAAAGAGCCTAAAGAGTTAAGGCTAGTAATTCGAAATCAGTTGAGCTAAACGGTTAAAGTTGGTGATCCAAAATTGATCAAGTTGAAGAGTTAAGGTTGGTGATCCAAGTTGGCTAAGTTGAAGAGTTAAGCCTGGTGAACCAAAATTGATTGAGTTGAAGAGTTAAGGCTTGTTATCCAAAATCAATCGAGCAAAAGAGTTAAGGCTGGTGATCTAAAATCAATCGAGCTAAAGAGTTAAGGTTAGTGATCTAAAATCGACCTTTAAAGATCAATACAAGCTAAATCAGAGCTAAATCAACTTTGAGTTGTTAAAAAAATATAATAAAAAAAGTTGGTTGCTCAAGACTGATCCCCTAAAGTCCTAGTATAACCTAGATTTAACAGAGGAGTGGTGATGCCTGACTTGATCCATTAGTTAGCAACCACCAACAACTCTACCAAAACAACTTAGATTAGGTCTAAGTCCGACTGACACTCCTCAGCTTGATCCCCCAAAGGACAAGCAGGTGAAAGTCTATAGGAAGCATATTAAAAATTGAGCTAGTTGATGTCAATTAGAGTAGGTTAAGTGGTTGCCCCATAAGGCGTACAAGTCAGATGTATGTGACTTGATTTTTTAGGAGCGATCCCACACTCTTTGAGTTGACTAGTGCAAATTAAGCTGGTCACTCATAAAGTTGACTAGTGTAGATTAAGATAGTTACCCACAAAGCTGACCAGTGTAGATTGAGCTTGTTGCATGCCAATCTAACCATAATAGCTTAAAAGTTTGCCTCATCAAGCATACAAGTTTGACTTGTGGAACTTGATCTTCTAGGAGGAGTGGTTCGAGATTACTCTCTAGGTTGACCTAAGATCGGCTAAAGCTTTATCCAAAACTTTAAGATTTGACCTAAAACATCTTGGAGAAAGCATAGAGGAGCATTCGAAGCTGATAAAAGAGGCCATGCAAAAAATAAAAATAGGAAGAGTAGTGCAACTTGATAAAATTTTCATTGAGATTTGAAAATTTTAAGTGATGTATAAGTAAATTTGATGATAAATTTATTTAATAAGATCTTAAAAACTAAAAGATATCTGATGAATAGAGAAAAAACACTATCGTATCAATTTATAAGAGTACAAAAAATATTCAAAACTACTTTAATTATCAGGGTATTAAGCTTATGAGTCATACTTTTGGAAGAGGATCATTGAGCATAGATTAAGATGTATTACAAAAAATATTTGAGAATCAATTTGGTTTTATGCTAGGAAGGTCAACTATAAAAATTATATTTCTTTTTAGGGGTTAACGGAGAAGTTTAGAGAAGAAAGACAAAATTTTTATATGATTTTTATTGATTGAGAGAAAGCACATGAAAGAGTCCTTAGAAATATCTTATAATAGGTGGGAGAAAGAAAGGAGCACCCATTAGATATATTAATATAATAAAATATATGTATGATATAATGTTACTAGTATAGGAATTACTGGTTGTAATACTAGTGAATTCTTAATAATATTAGATTTATAGCAAGGATTTGCCTTTAATTCTTACATTTTTGCATTAGTTATAGCTAAACTTACTAAATATATTTAGGATAATATTTTATGGTACGTTATTTGTAAATCATATGGTATTAATGGATGAAACTAAGGCTAGAATTAGTTGTAAGTTAGAATTATAGAGAAATGCATTAGAATCTAAAGGTTTATGTTAAGTAGGATAAAAAAAAAATATAGAATATAATTTTAGTATAATTAGAAATAGAGATGAATATTGAATTAAAATTAAAGACCTTAAGTTCCTAAAGTGATCATTTTTGATATTTCAAATTAATTATTCATAAAAATGAAGAGTTTGAAGATGATGCTGTTTATAAGATTAAAGCAAGTTGGATAAAATGGAGAAACACAACTGAAATATTATGTGATTATAGAATACATATCAAGTTGAAGGAAAAAAATTATATGACAACCTTAAGACCAGCTCTATTTTATAATATAAAATATTAGGTAGTTAGAAAATAACACACACACACCCACACACACACACACATATATATATATAAGATGAATATGATTGAAATGAGAATATTGAGATGGATGCGTGATAATATAAGAAAAAATAGAATAGAATAAAAGTAGTATTAATTAAGGATAAATTGAAAGAAGGATAATTTAGATGGTTTCGATTTTACAACATAGACCTAGAGATGTATCAATGTAATGAAATGATATGATACATATAGAAAAAGTTGTTAAGGTAGATAAAAAATTTTCTAAGAAAAAGTAATAAAGAAAGATTTAAAATCTTTGTATCTTATAAAAAATATAACTTAAAACCAAGTAGAATGGAGAAAAAGACTCATGCAGCCAATCCCAACTAGTTTGGAGTTAAGGTTTTATTTTTGTTTTAAGCTTGTTGCAATATTCTGCTGACAGGAGCATGTTATCTCTAAATTAAGTTAAAGCTCTATCATAAAGCCTCAAGGAAGCTAACATAAAGACTTTGTAGGTTATCATCCATTAGAAGAAAATACATGAAGAATAAGGCTACCATGCCAACCTAGTTTAATTCATCAATGGCCTGATTTGTTCAGCCACTGGGATTGATGCAGGCCAAGAACACCCTAGCCTTAAAAATCATTCTAAAGGTAAACAAGCATCACAAGAACATCACAAGTGACCTCAAGGGAACCTGAAGTGATGATGGAAGCATGCATTGTAGGTGTTAATAATTTTGTAAATTCACCAAAAATATAATAAGTAGAATTTTAATATGAAACTATTTCCATTGTTTGTTGGAGAAATCTTTCCCACACAGCTTCAATCACATCAATACTAGCTTGGAGGGGAAGTTATGGCTGATTTATTGAAAAATTTGTCACAGTCAATGAAGTTTGAATTATTTATAGAAATGTTGTTCTACAATCATTTGAATTTAAGATGATTTGCTAATTTTCTAGTATTTTCAGTCTTCTTTTTTTGGAAACACTTTTTTTGATAAATTAGATTCCTTAATAAATTTTGAATTTTTTTATTATCTTTTTTATTTCTCTAAATTAAGTAAATCTAGGGAACTAGAAAATCTATGGGCCTTAGAAACATCTACTTCAAATATTTCATATAGTCATCTTCCTTGCATCATATTGCATATAATTAAAAGTTTTTAGTACTCTGAGTAAGTGTAATATGACTACAATTTTATTATTGTATGAGTCCTTGGCAACCTTAGTGTGACTTTGAGGCCTCCTTTATCTGGCGTGACTCTAAAAATATCCATGTAAAGTTGGTGCAATATTGGTAAAGATGTGGGAAACTTGAGGATGCCGGTACGATTTTGGTCGGATTGAGAGGTTCCATTGATAAGATTCCAATTAGTGTCCTTCTAGAGCTAGCTTTCTAGTTATCTTATTAAATTTTATTGCATCCAAAATATTTACGAATCAAAAATAATTTATTATTTTAAAATTAGAAAATCCAAAGCCCTTCTATGTAGGACAGGATTGATTGAGTCATGTTGGGTTTATACTACTTGTTCATACCTCAAGTTATATATCTCTCAGTCATAGGCATCCATGATCTATTGCTTCCATAACTCTAACTGGAAAAAACCTTTTGCTTTCACATCCTGACCTTATGTAGCAATATCCTTCATCCCTATGAGACTATGGATAAATTCATATTTCATTATGTTTACCTTCTTGACATACTTAGCTGAAAATGTTTATAACATTGCTAGAAATATGAAGGCACCTTTAGAAACTGGTAAGAGTGTTTATTAATTCAAAAACAATAATAATTATCCAAAACAACAGCAGAATATTGTTGAAAATCTTGTGTCAATGAAGTCCCATCTTAACTTTTAAATCTAAAATACTTTTGATGAACGGGCTTTCAAACAATCTTATTTTGATTTTGAGATTCAAGTTGAAGGGTCAGTTTGACACGAGCAACTTTTCAATCTAGTTCTATATCTTCACCTTTGTGTCGAAGTTATCTTGCTAGATAGCCTCTAGATGTGAATTTATATAAAGGTAGCAAATCTTCCATCATTCTTATCCTGAATAACAAGCCTATCTATCAATTTAAGTTGTCAAACACAGGCTTATTAACTACGGAAAATAATCAACATATAAATATATATATATATATATATATATATATATATATATATTTGTATTAGAGAAGGAATGTTGATGGTGGATCAATCTCCTCTTAGGAATTTATGTAGGGCCGCCTTGACTTAAGCTTCGTCATTAGTCCTTCTGTAAAAATGACAATAAAAGTTCTCATAGAAGGTGAAATTGCTTAAACCGTCATGCTGTTCATTTTCCGTTTCTAATGGACACATTGTACACATATACATATATTTCTAGATATTTTCTAGTGGAAGCATTTAGAAAAAATATTTAGGCTGGCTAGAGTGGAGTAGCATGATTTGTTTTAGAGGAGAAGTTGAAGCTTAGACGAATTTGGAGACTCCCAGAAAAATGTTCACTAATGATCGAGAAGCCCAACTACTCTAGGATAATCTAGAATTCCCCTCAGGTTTTATATATATTTGCCATTGGGCATCCGCCAGGAGTAAGAAAGTGAGTGTTTAGATAAATCTCTTCTAATTTATGCTTGACTGGGGAGAATTTTAGTGTTCTTTCACTTCTCCTCTATTTGCCCTTTTCTTCTGAGATAAAGGAGGTTGAAGCCATTAGGCCCCTACTCCAAAATTGTTCCTCTCTCATTTGTGTGTGATATGCCTACAACGATCTTGAGTTCGCAGTCCAATGGAACTAGTTTTACTTGTGAGAATGGGCACTCTCTCAGTGCATGTCTTCAATAGCAAAGTTAATGGAACATGATTACATAAAATCAAGATAAACTTTAAGCCATGATACATGGCGATCAAAATGGTTCTATTAAATATCTGAAAAAAACGAATGGTTACAGGCGATAGCGCACAAACAGAAGAGCCAAATATTACGCACCTGTGGATGAGTGTTGCATCAATAGATGTAACATACGGGACACCTAATCGAGTGTCTGTCAAGTCTTGGACACACCTGTTAAAATTATATAATTGTAAAACTATTCTCAAACGTAAGGCCTGTCGGTACAACTGTTGGCCCAGCGATCTCACGTGGCTGTTGGAATCAACCACTTAAAAGGCATCCCGGCAGCTAATTCAAATAAAGCTATTTTCTTAAAGAAATCAAATTTTTTTAAAAAATATTGGATTAATGGTGAGTGGACCTATCTAGGATTCTTAATGAATAATATAAGACAAAAAAACATGAGTGCAGAAGCACAAACAAGAACCACAAGAAGGGAAGCCCGTCTGCTATTCCTCCGATTTGCCCCCACCAGCGTTTATGCGATCTTCCACGTTTATGGTAGGGCCCCTGAATGCGCAATGCTTCCAAACCCCATCTTCCACCCCCTCCCTCTCTCTCTCTCTCTCTCTCTCTCTCTCTCTCTCTCCCCATTTATTGTTGCGGTGGTTAGGCAAAGAAAAAACAAGCGATGGTGCTCAAAGGGAGATTCTTTATAGTGTTTGAGGTAGTTCCGAGTATACTTTTCCTGAAGATTTTTAAGGTCGGGTGTCATGGTTTCTGGTGTAACTTTCCCTTCCCAGTGATCTCCATCCTTCTCGTTTCTCAGGCTACCCCACTCCGTTAGGACGGCAGCCCCTTCTCTCCCCAAGCCTTGGTAGGTGGCACAGCTCTCCATTTAATTCCAACAGAACTAACCCCACTAAGAAGTACGCCAAGAGCATTGAATGACGACACCTCTCCTATTCTCAAATTTTCTGCATGTCATTTAACAACAGTATAAATAGCCTGCTTGGTCTACACCTTTCTTCCCATCAAGGTGCTCTTCCTCCTCCTCTACTTCAGGTTTGTGTCCCTGGTTGTAACTAGGAGACCTAGAGATATGAGCATCTTAGTGAACGGTCAGTCCTGCGTGCCGCCAGGCTTCCGCTTCCATCCGACCGAGGAGGAGCTCTTAAACTATTATTTGAAGAAGAAGGTGGCCAGCGAGAAGATCGACTTGGATGTCATACGTGACATCGATCTCAACAAGCTTGAACCATGGGACTTGCAAGGTATCATCGCAAACCATATACATTCTTCACTATTTCTAGTTGTTCCAACTTATGTGATTCCCATTGAACTCCACAGACAAGTGCAGAATAGGTTCAGCCCCACAAAACGAGTGGTACTTCTTCAGTCACAAAGACAAGAAGTACCCGACTGGCACACGGACTAACCGAGCAACGGCAGCTGGGTTCTGGAAAGCCACTGGCCGTGATAAGGTCATCTACACCAGCTTCAGACGGATCGGCATGAGGAAAACACTGGTCTTTTACAAAGGCAGAGCTCCCCACGGCTTAAAATCCGATTGGATCATGCATGAATATAGACTTGATGACCACCTTGATACGGACATTTCTTCCAACGTGAGTCACCTTTGATTTATTTGCTGATCCCTTTATCACCAAATAAAAAACTAAACTAGTGATCGCGTTTCCGTTGCTTGTGATTTAGGCCTCTAGTTCCGCTGGTGAAGCAGTGACACAGGAGGAAGGATGGGTTGTTTGCCGTGTATTCAAGAAGAAAAATTATCAGTCTTCCTTCATTAGTCCTCAAAGCAATCCATCTATCACAAGCCATGCCAGGACTCACATGTTGCATTCTTGCAACGATGATCCCTTGGGCCAAATCTTCCAGTATTTGGGAAGATCTTGCAAGCAAGAAAGCGATGCAGTTGTCAGCATCAACAGCACAGACAACAGCAACGATTGTCTTAGGCCAATTGAAAGTGCCCTAAGCTGCATGAAACATCCCAGGCTGGAGAGTCCAATCCTCCAAACACTCCCACATTTCGCACCTGAAGTTGATCCTGTAGATAACGATGCGATCATGGACATGGACCTGGTCTGCAATTCCATGCCAGCCCTCGACGACTGGCCCTCGCTGGACGACGAGAATGGATCCCACACTGGAGGTCACTCGGAGGCACCGAAGCAGGTGCCCTACATCAACGAACCCAGCTGCTCTGGGTTTTTTACCTTCCAATGGACTCCTCAGCAACTCCCATGACCCATCGCTATGGAGATATGGTGATCCACGGACCTTCATGCGGTTGGTGTCATCCGGTTTGGACCACACCTGTTAGACGCTGTGCTGCAACATAACGACCCAACAACTCGCTGGAAATGTCTAAGAAGTGGATGGAATTGTTGTTCTTATCAGCAAAACCACTACTTTAAGATGTAAGTCCAAGATTGTAGATGTGGAGGTTGTGAGAATGATATCGCACTATGGAAAACATTATCTCTTCATCTTCTGTTGCCAATCTCACTGATGTTGTCGTAAGAAGAAAACAAAGTTTGTAGAATCTGAGATATTCATTGCTTTTTGAAAGAGAATCATGCCATCCCAACCTTTCTGTTAAAACGTTTATGTCTTTGTTTGTTGTAATAGAAAAAGGATAAGCGTGGCAAGCAAGGGCCCCTGTGTTGGGGTTTCAGCCTGAGAATTGGAAAAGCAAACAAAATCGACAAGATTGGTCTCAGCCTGAGAATCGGAAAAGCAGACAAAATCGACAAGATTACAGCTGTTTCTTGAATAATTGCGTGGGAAGAAAGTTCAATGTACCGAAGCTTCGTAGCATAACTACTACAAAGAAGACACTACTTTTCAACGTATGGTTTGGATAAGGACAACTATTTTACCCGATCCGGCAGCCCCATCTTAATCGGGTGGGGTTTTCACGCTTTCACTTGAGGCAGATTTCAAAAAAAATACCAAAAACTTTATCGTCGGAACCAGGGTGGAGCTTGTGTACATGCGCTCAGAACCCACCCCAAACTATTTTTAAATCATACCCATTCATATCTCTCTCTCTCTCTCTCTCTCTCTCTCTCTGTATATATATATATATATATATATATATATACACATATACATGTATATACATACATATATCACTAATTGATTCTACATATGCATCTAATTGATTATATATCAAATTCAACTGCCATGTCTAATTGATAATAGATACGTGTATTATGTATATATATATATATATGTATATATATATATATATATATGTATATATATATATGTATGTATGTATTTGTATATGTATATATATATATAAACTTTGGTAATCTTAGTTACCTACCTTCAGATGGGAATCGGATTACTAAGATTTATAGTAATCTTAGATTATCAAAAATTATATATTGCCACTTAGATTATCATATTTAATTACCAAATATGGTAATTTGAATGATAATATTAGATTACCAAGAGTAAATTACCATAAACCAAATAACCCCTAAAAGTAATATTGATGTTATATGGGCTATGGTAGATGACAACGAGTAGGGCAAGAAGAGAGTGGAGGAAGATGCGGCTAGTGGAGTGGTAGTGGTAGAGGGAAAGGTGGAGCAGAGTGAGGTTGGAGAGCTGAAGTGGAAGCTAATGGTTTGCTATACATGATGGACCAAGGGATGAAGGCAAGAGTATAATATGAGGTTATCGAACTTTGGTAATTTCAGATATCTACCTTTTAGATAGGAATTAAATTTTTATAATTTATGGTAATCTTAGATTATTAAAAATCAAATATTATCATTCACATTATCATATTTAATTACTAAATATTATAATTTATTTAATAATTTTAAATTATCAAGATGAATTATCATTAATCAAATGCCTTCTAACATTAGGGTCACGTGAGGGTTATATATTTATCCAAAGGTACAGGCGCCACTTACTTGAGCACCCCTCTATCTAGTTAAGACTCAAGCTCTACAAGGAAAGTTCGATTTCCCACACGTAAAGGAAAGAAACAGACGGGTGACCCACCATGGAATGTGATTGCTCACCTGGTCTAACTGGGATTAAACCTAGTCAAGTCCAAGTCTTGTTTGACTAAACTTGACTCAATCCAATTAGGCTTTGCTAGACCCAATCCTAGGCTTAATTAATGCTTCAATTAATTCCAAAATTTTCTTGCTTCAAGTGAGATTAGCAATGAGAAAATAATTAATTAGAATCTCATTCTAATTAGTAATGTAATATAGGTTGTATGTCCTAAGTACATTACTAGAATAGGTTAACTCAAGTTTCTTACATCTCCTATAACTTGTCCCTTTAAATTGTTATGGGATGTATGTGCCTTACCGAATCCCTAGTAAATTAGAATAAAACTAGCGGTCCCACTATTCGTATACAAGCTATATCAAGTAATCTAGTCCCTCATTACTCTTGCATCCTTGTATGGCCATTAAAAATATATGCACATTTGACTCTTAGTCATGCAATATCCTATTAAAATTTTGAATCATGTCGTATAGATTTATGTAAAATTGTTCATGCAAAACCTTGAACAAAATATTTAATTATTAATTTAATAATTATGATAAACCAAATTAATCTTTTAAAATATAAATAATTGCTTAAGTCTCAAGACTACCATGTTTATCTCAGGACTAAAATAGACATAATATCATATGATGGTTTCCTTTTAGGAAAGTGTAATTGTCACTTTTTTATAAACCTTGTAAACCATTTAAGCCCAATTTTGTTGAACCTTAGAATATAACGAGGTGTCCTGACTTTTAAGAAGCATTTGATATGAGGTGATCCACCTAGAATCACTGATGATTTGGATGAAGGTGATGAAATTAATGTGTTTGTTTGTATTTTAAGATTCTACATGATAATAATCCCAAATCATCCTTTCTTTTAGAATCATTGTCCAATCCAATGTTCCTATGCCTATCCTTAAGGACATATATGTATGACCACCTAGGACAATGATCCTAAATTAAGATTTGAAAACTAAATATCTCTCATTTATAGAGAAAATTACAACCAAAAAAAATTATTTTCATATTATAAGATTAAATATTATAATATAATATCATTATAATATAATATAATATAATATAATATAATATTATTATAATTTAATCTAAATATTCTAATAAATAGTATGAAAAAAATAAAAAAGTATTATGGTTGTTGCAAAATATATCAAGAATAATTTTGATATTACATGGACAATAATCTTGAATTTTTATGGCATATCAAATAGGTTAATATAAATAATCACCGGGATATAGTTAGAGGTGGCTATCGAGTCGGGTTGGGTCATTTTCTGATTCGGATCACTTTCAGATTTGGGTTATAGTAGCTAAACCCTAACCCTAAAAGGTTGGGTTTGGATTAATCCATAGGTTATTTCGGGTTGGCTTAGTTTTTTTTTTTCTTTTAAGATTTTAGTATACACTTTTTTCTTATTCTTTTTAAGTAATTTATCAATAATTAATTCAATTCTTTCTTCTTTTTTTTTACCCATTTGTTACTCTAAATGCTAGAACAGATAGACACAAAATTGCAACATGATTACGCATTAATAAAAATAATTTCTATAAATTTATAAATATAAAAATAATATGATTAAGCAATAGTTTATAAAGTATACTTTTAAAATTAAATAAATATTAATATCAAATTATTAATAAGATTACAAAATAAAATAAGAAAATATGGAAATGTGCTTAATTCTATATATAAAAAAGAGAAAAGTTTTGCTTAATTTTACATTTTTATCATTTGTTTGAAGCCATTGATGTTGATCATTCAATAACACTCAACTTAGAAAAGTATACTTTCAATCTTATTATTTATTGAGTCACATGAGTATCAAATATATTATATATCAAAGAATATAAAATATTAAAATATTGACCATGTAAATAATATAATTGATAATTTATAAAATTATATAAAATCATCTATATAAAATTTTTAAATTTAAAACCAATAAAATTGAAAATATATCTTATCTAAATATTATTTTCTAGTCATTCAGATTATCCATGACCCGACCCGATCCGTCCCTAAAATTTTTAGGTCATTTCGGGTTCGGTCATTTTGAAGTTAGGTAAAAAAAAAGTAAAACCTAATACTAATTTTTAGGTGGGTTCTCGCAGGTTGGGTTAGGTTAGGTTTCTGCCACCTCTAGTATAATAAACCAAATGTAGTGATTTTAGATCATTAGAGGCCAGATTACTTTAGAATAGGGATCACTAATGAGCTAAGGTCATCATGGCGAAACACAATTGGATTAGTAAACAACCTCTTAGATTAAGAGAGTACTTGTAAATTGTGTAGCTCATTCACACCTCAATACTTAAAAAGTTATTTTGAGATAGATTATTAATGCTAACCATTCAGTGAGATTACATAGTCTGACAACGCAAGGTTGTCACCACCCAGTAAAGAATGAACTTTATGCTGTTGTTATATACTTCAATTGAATGTATGAGTGCAATGTCTAACTTCACTTGTAGTTTTAAACATATTTCAAATGTTTAAAAATACCTAAATACCTTGACTACCTAGGTACTTCTTCAAGTGCAGTGGTGACTCTATTTTTGCCTCTAAAATTGATATGTGACATATATCTAATACTATCTAGTAATATCATTACTATATTTTAATATGTATTCAAAGTTATATGTAAATAACTTTTGTAGCATACTGTATTCTAATAAAAGGCTAGCGACTTTCCTTATTTCAACTGGCCTGTTCCCTTAAACGATCAAAGGAAGAAAAAGGGCCAGAGACTTGCACCGACTGGAATCACAAGAGTAGGATTACATCACATGCTGTTCTTTACTGATCAGCACATCACATGCAATTTGTCTTTACCTTCACGTAATAAGATACGCCACAAATGCAGCTTGGGCTAGCCAGTTGCATGTGCTTTTGCTAGGATACATATAGAATATATGATAGGCTGGAAGGCGTAGTCATTGTCCCAAGACAAGCTAGGGACTGTTTTTATTTCAGTGAGGATAGGGAACCTTTCCAAGTGGAAGATTAGAGCATGGATCACAGGTGCAGAAGGCACCTCAAGGACTTTCCCTCTGACAGCAGCTGAAAAGCTTTGTCTATCTCAGTAAAGGGCATCTCATGGGTTATAAACACGTCCAGATTAATTTTGATTTCCTGCAAGAGTGGAAACAAGCAAGCTTACAAATGAATATTGTTGTTGAAAATTACTAAGAAGAGAAGAATTAGACACACAAAATTTGATTGGACCAATTTCCGAGCCAGCCCAAAAGCTTATACTGTAACCGGTTGGGTCGGGCTTGACGCCTTTGGGCCTGAACCGGGCCGAGCTAGGTTTGGGCCTGAGTCACCCGGCCCGAGATTTGAAACAAGAAAATATTGTATTATTATTCTTACGTAGCATTGGACACTGACCCCATTCACACATTTGTCCACAAAACCCGGCAACTGGGATTTCCCTTTAAAATCTCCCAAGGCAGTTGCAACGATCCTCCGGCCATCAAAGAGCTCCATTGGATGCAACGGAAGCAACTTTGGGGATGGATAGATCCCTAAAAGCACTGTCAAACCCCATCCCTGAAAAATAATTAAGTGAACACATGCGAGAGATCTAAGAATTTTATCAAAACAACAAATTCTAAAAGCAACGTTAACTATCAAAACATCAAGCTTTCATTACTTTATTTTTTTACGATGATGACTAATGAATAAATGCACCATGCAATTTTTCTCAAAACATACCTAACAATAGAAAGCCTGTTCTTCCATACGCTAGATGATTTCTCTATGGGCTTTAGAAGATCGAAAGTTTTATTATGACATTAATGTAGATACATCAAATTCGCTTTGATTAGGCAATGTCACCATCCATGAAGGCACCATATTTTTTCTAATTATTAGGTCACCTTCCATAATATTTTAATTTTGGATGGAACTTAGGTGTTATTCTTACAATTTTTCATTAATAAGTCAAGCGCATATCATTCATCTTATTTAAAAAAATAATATTTTTTATTTTTTAAAGTAAAATTATAATACATCTATCATTTATTAAGCAAAGCATCATATGAATTGCATCTAAAACATTATACCTATATTTCATCTTCCTATTTTTCTAAGTAAAATTATAACTATTTGTAGCCTTAAAATTATGTATAATTTATGTGGACCAATTTGGTCCGTGCCATAAATCGTCAGGTCTCCCTAAAATTATGACTGACCAAAAGCGGTCAATATAGGAGGCATGCTCCACAAAGTAGAGGAAACTTTAAATGAAGGGAGGAGGGCGACGGTTAAGTCCCACGGAATTAAAGCTACGAGTGCTTTGAACTTTGTTTGGAATTCATCGCCCTCCTGTACCTCCAGATAGATAAGTTTTGAAAACGTATGAAAACTGGGCAAGGAAAGGTGGTGAAAAACGCGAGTTAGAAGCTAAATTCTTGCAAGGAAAGTGATAGCCAAAAACGTACGTCATGCGTTGACATGAAAGCTCCACGGAGTGTATCCAAATTCCCAACACACTCGAAGCTGTAGTCCACCCCTCCATTCGTCATCTCCCTTATCACCTGCACGAATTGCCATTAATGTCGTCAAGCAAGAGTGAAACCATATAACATCCATCCCTTTCTATACGTCTGAACACATAAAAGTTGGTCCTACGAGCGTTGAGAGTGCACACTAATATTTGATATTGAAAACTCTTTCTTTTCTGGCCATAGATAAATTTATATGATCTATTTAAAGGTATGCATTCTTTGATCTTATCTCTCTTGACAGTGTTTGAATACGGAGAAGGAAAACATGCATGCCTTGCAAGTCTCTAGAGATTAGTGTCAAATCCAAGCACGAAAGCTGCAATTAAGGAAGCTTGGAAAACTAACACGACGTTGCAAATACGTTCTTAGCAATTATTGACTGCATGGCGGTTGAATTTGACATTCATGTTTTGAAAATGTTGGCAAAACAATCGCATGTCATGATTGAATTTTAGTGCGACGAAACGATATGCTTATTTGAATGTTGCTTGTTACCTCGTACACAGGCTTGTCATGGTCGTTCGGGTTGACAAATTTTGTGACGCCCATCTCTCGTCCTACATGTTAAACAGCCATAGATCAGAAGCTTTTTCATATGTTTGCTTTTTAAGTCAAGGAATAATTTTTATGACACAATTCATGTTGAAACAATAAGTTAGGTGATTATTCATCAATCTATATTTTTATTTAGGCTAAATTATATTTTTAACCTTCGAACTTAGGAAGTGTATCACTTTAATCTCTGAACTTCAAAAAGTTACAAAATTAATCCTAAATTTTATTTTTTGTTTCTTTGATTCCTACCGTTAAAATAGATAATACCGTCAGAAACTTAACGCTACATCAACGAGAAAAAAGAGAGAAAAAGGGAAGGCGCGGAAGTTGCTCCCCCCTCCAGCGTGGAAGGGGGCCGCGGAAGCTGCCGTCCCCCCCCTCTCTTCCACGTAGACTGCCATGTAGGAAAGTTTTTGATGATGTTACTCTATTTTAATGGCAGGAATCAAAGAGAAATAAAAAAACGAAGTTCTGAATCAATTTTACAACTTTTTGAAGTTTAGGAATTAAAGTGATAGGCTCTTAAGTTCGAGAATAAAAGATATAGTTTAGCCTTTTATTTAAATAAAATAATGAAGGGAGGGACTTTGCCGATAACTACCAATTCATTAAAAGGTGGAAAAAGACAAGTAATGCATGATCCTTGTAACTTAAAAGTTAGCTTAATTTGACTAATTAATCATGCAACATGGTAATGACTAAAACGATTTCTTGGTAAGATTAATGGTAAAAAAGAATAGTATTTTGCTCCTTGATTAGTATAATATTCTAAAACTTATTGCATAAAGTTAAAATCATGGTGGAAAAGTAGCAAATCAACATGGTGTTTCGTTTGTTTCTCATTAATGCAAACTACTTCATGACATAAGACCTTGTGGAAAATGAAATACATCTGAATCAGATTTTTCTCATTCATCTAACTAGGTAATTATCTTTTTTTTCTCTTTTTTTAACATGAAGGTTAAGGTTCTCATCAAATTTATATATTCTTTTCACACATAAGAAAGTCATACCTTTCACAAATTTTTCCGAATTAATGTCCACACCGATAACTTCAGAAGCCCCTCTTAGTCGGGCTCCTTCAGCAACCTGCATAATATTCTACAATTAGAATTATTTCAACCACAAATGACAAAAAATACTATAAAATTTGTGTCTTTATCAATTATATATATGCTAGGAAATTGCGAACCGCAAGGCCTATGGAACCAAGACCGAAGACTGCTACAGTTGAACCCTCCTTCACATTTGCAGCATTCCACACAGCTCCCACTCCTTTCAGTTTGACAGATATTCAAAAATAAAACAGATTAAAAATAATGTTTCTGAAAATCAAAAAGACCAAAAGCCTTAGAGACTGTAGCAAAAAATAGTTGATTTCGATTCTATTTTGGGGAAAAAAACTAGATTTTAATGAGAAAAAGAGACAAAAATTATAGATACAAGGATCTCGATGGAACATAAAATAGATCTAATTAATAATGCAGTTGTACAGTAAGATGAAGCGTGAGTTAGATGTTTCTATTGATAAAAGGAGATCAGAGTTTTATTGCCATGCTGACCCGAATTAAAGATATACAATTTAACTATAACTATAAGCTTTGTGCCAATATAATAAGCTTCTATGATACCTACTGTCAGCTCACCAAATATTTAATAATAAAGCGAAAGCCATGAGGCATCACTTTCAAAGATCTGCAAGACTCGGCGCAGGCTTTTTAATGGCATGCAAGGGTGACATGTGAGTTGTCATATCATTAATGCAGTGTCTTCCCCATCAGATCTAGCAAAGATACGGTGAGGAGGAAGAGTTTTTCTTTATTATTATTATTTTTATTTTTCTCTCTGGACGGAGGAATATTGAATGATGGCCACTTCGGTTGCCAGCTAGATGTGTGATCGTTTTTTCTTATTTTTTTCCTTCTTACCCTAACATTTATTATTATATAAATTTGGCCCTCATGACATCTTTATATATTGGTATAATGAAACAAAAACTATGTATTTAATTAGCTAAGATTCAGACCTAAAAATATGTTCTCTCCCTTTTTATATAGCCTTCTAGCAAAATCTCCCTAAATCCCGCTGTAGCAGATCATGCATACATATAACTTGGCTTGAACAAGGAACATCATATCATCTACAGTGATGCCCGTTTCAGCAGCTAAATTGTAGAATTTTCCCAATCCACAGGTTCTCTTAAGGAACACCAAGCACGAAAGCAACCAGTGCCCCACTTCTTGTCCCGAGTACTTTTCTAATTCTTAAGGAACGCCATTACTCCTGGCAACCTATCATCTTTAATTCACATGGAAACGATGACCCTACATCATGAGGGTTTGCATGTGAAATCACCTGCATTGTACGCTGATTGAGATCGATGAACTACGTAAACTTCGCAAATCTAGCAGGTCATATAGCCAAATCCTTGAGCAATATCGCATTCCTCAGCCCTTGTTATTAGAGTATGTCAGATCTGTGAGCCCACTTTTGGCATGAGCCATTTATTTGTATTCTGGGTGGCAATGCTATGCGGGCCTCAGTTATTCTATCAGCTTCTCCTGCCGACATATTGCTGGCACAACATCATCTAATCTAGCTCAACTGGTGTCCTGAATGATACCAATCATTTATTAAAAAAATCTAAAACTAATAGAATTATTGAGATGCGCTGTCATGGATTTAATCACCAGTTTTATATGTGTATATAATATGAGCAAAAGAACAGACTTGATGAATTTATCCGAGAGGCTGCTCATGTTACTCATCACACAGAAAATTGCTTATATGACCCATTTTTATTTTCTCACACTCTTATTAATATTATATCTATATTATAATAATGCGATATCGTCGGTGTTTAAATTTGAAGGTCATAGCATACCAGTGGAAATGCCACAGCTAAACAAGGACATCCTTTGGAGGGGTGCCATGGGGTTAATTTTAACGACGCAAGCGGAGTCGAGCACCGTAAACTCGGTGAAGGTGGAGGTGTTGAGGAAGTGGTAGACGGGGCGGCGCTCGCCGGCCCGGTCCACGACGGAGAACCTGGTCCGGCCGTCGCCGGCCATGACGCTCTTGAAGGGATCCACCCGGAAGCGGGAGCACAGGTTGGTCATAGGGGACTCACAGTGGGCGCATTGGCCGCACTCGCCGTTGAATATGGGGATGACGTGGTCCCCTTCCTTCAAGTCCTCCACGCCGTTCCCCACGCTCTCCACCACCCTGTCCACATGCGGCCAAGCCTTAAGAACGTTATGGAATTAGAATACTTCATTGCATATAATTGTTGGAGGTTTGCTTACCCCGCTGCCTCGTGGCCAAGGATTCGAGGGTACACTCGTTGCATCTCATTCTAGTGTGACAGTAGAACGGAGACGCAAGCAACGAGAAAAGCATGGTATGAGTAAAGAGAAGCAAAGGAAACAAGAAAAAGGAAGGAGCGAAATATCTAATAGGTGATTCCACATGTAGTTTGGATTGGTAAATTACTATGAATGGATTTTCTTGTGTGTGTGTTCTTTGTTAGAATGTTAGGATAATACCAGGCCTTTCCAAGCACTGAGATCGGTGTGGCAGACGGAAGTGAAGAGGATCTTGATCCGGACCTCCATTTCTTGAGGAGGCTCTACTTGCACCTCCTCCATCACAAAGGGTTCTCCTGGACCCCATACAACGGCAGCTTCACACAGTTTAAAAACCATTTAGATTCAGTTCACCCTCATATATATACAGAAAGAGAGAGAGAGAGAGAGAGAGAGAGAGAGAGAGAGAGAGTCATGAGTCATGAGTCATGATACCTTTACAAGTGATAACTTTGCCTGCGGCATCAAAGCTATAAGGATGTTCTTGGCCAGTGCTCCCCATCTTTCTCTCTCGGATGAGACCCCGTCGGCGTGGTTATGTAGGAAGAGCAACGCTAAAGTTGATCAAATATTTATCACCAGAAAAGTCACCCTGGAGCCGCCTTGATTGAAAACTTTTTTGAGTTTAATTAGCGTTTTCCTTATGTCAGACTGTTCCAAAGAAAATTAGCAAATAACGTTGGAATCCTATGTCTCCCCGTGACGTGAGCGGTCCAAGTCGCGATCAGCCCGGCCCAGGGAGGAAAGATTTAGCGTGCATCGATGCTTCCAACCAGAATCGAAAAAAAAGTTGCTGGGCTTGGAGGATGCATCACACCTGGATGCCCGAATAATTTGTTCTTTATCTCTATATTTAATCATCTCGCGATTATATCTAATTCTTGGAAGCATACATAGCGTTTTACAATTAATGCTCACAAGAGTAAACTAATATTTTCTATGAATTAAACACTGTTTCTTTATACAGTTATAATTGTTTGATATATAATTATGTTTGAATATATACAAAATTAATGACTAAATATAAAACAACTAAAAAAAAGGGGTCAAAATCAAGGGACAAAAGCTGAATTTCGAATCAGCAAGGGTTAAAAATATAAAATGATAGTCAATCCATCAGTATGCATTCATTTATTTATTTGTATATTTTTTTCTGAGAAAAATATCGAGAATATCACCAATCATTTAATTAGATGATATCAAAGTTATTTACATCAAATCCTCATATCTGAAATTTCGACCATCCTTAAATGATAATAGACAAATAAGCAGGTAGTACCACTAAACTATTGCTCAGAATTGTATAATAATAGACAAATAAAAAGGTACAACCACTAAACTATTTGTCAGAATTGTACAATAATAGACAGATAACTCGACGCTAATTCAAGAAAAAAAAAATGTTGGTCACAAATGATGCTATGCGATGTTTCCTGTTGTTGATATCACTTGATATTCTTTTCTAGACAATATTTATGTTTATTTTCTTATTTATAATAAATTTAAAAATAAAAGTACTGAAATTTAAATGAAGTTATCTAATAAATATAAGTTTCTTTTCTAAAAAAGATGAATGTCTTTCATGCAATAAATTTTATTCATAAGAAATAATAGAACTTGTATGATTAAGAATTGATAAATTTTGTTCAAAAATTCTATTTACAAAGTAGGTCAATTGAAATTTTAAAACATAATGACTAATTTAACATTTTGGGTCTCCATTCAATTGGAAATAAATAGAATGCAAATTTGATATCAATATATTCAACATGAATGAAAACATAGATATTAGTTGGATATTGATATTTATATTTATTTTAAATAAATATGAATATAAATTAGATATTAAAAGTATGAAGAAGTAAAATATTAACATTCTTATATTTCTTTCATTTTTGATCATCTTTGATCTCATAACCCACCTGACACACACCTTGATTAGTTCCCTCTCTTATTCAAACGCTAACTTCTACCTGATTAGTTTAGATATCAATTTGAAGGATATATCATTATATCCCAAGCTAATAACAAAGATATTTTATGTTTATATAGAATTCATATGCCTATAGGATTAGGATGGGCCAATCAATTTTCAAACGGATTGGGACAAGCATTTCGCAAGTGTGTCCCCTGGTTACTGCATGGCCCAATCGTTACCCAAATGGATCAAGCTCCTCTTCTACATATCATTTATTCAAGTCACAAGCTCCTTGCACCGAACAAAACAGATATTAATATATGATTCTCTCTGTACACACAGATCAGAAGTGCCATACTAGAGCTCTAGAATCTGATAGAAAACTCCAGCGTTCGATAATTAATAGCCATGAGAGGGGGCGGTCGTTTCACTGGATCTCCACATTAATGACGTTACGTTCGGCAATGATTTTGGGGATGGTAACCAGGAGCACCCCATTCTTGAGCTCGGCCTTCACCTTGTCCTTCTCGCAGTTGTCCGGCAGCAGCATCCGAGGATCATACGAGCTAATGCAACTCCCCCTCCACCATGCATCCTCTCCTTCACTTCCTCCCTCCTCCTCCTCCTCCTCCTCCTCCTCGTCCTCCTCCTCCTCCTCCTTGTGCTCACCCCTGATCACCAGCACGTCGTCCTCATCTCCCCCACCGACGTCCAACTTGTTCCCGCAAACGACCTCGCGTCCTCAAACATCCGGTCCATCGTGTCCAGAATCTGCCTCATCGTCCTCATCGGCGACAGTGGATCCACCAAGCCTACAAACAGTTTCCGCAAAATAATAAATTCATAACATTTCACTGTAAATTGACCAAAGTGAAACAAAATAAGTTTACAACGCAATTTTTGTTTGTTTGGTTAAACGAGAGTGGTCACCCAAGTGCTCGATTATTGTCTTGATTCCTTAAGTAATTGTTCAAGTGACTTCTATTGCAATCAACTAGAGGGAACCGAAGCATGGACACAAGGAACAGAGTTAGATCTGTTGCTTACCGAAAGGGGAGATGTCGAGAGGGGAGCGGCGAGGCCTGCGCTCCATGGCGGTGCCTTTCTTGTCGGCGTTCTGGTCGACGTGCGCGTCAACGGAGGAGCCATCCTTGTTTTCAGGCGTTGCAGAAGCGACTATGGAGGAACGAGGTTGCTTTTTTGGGAACGATAGCACTGGTCTCTGGGGCCCTAAGTTTTTCTTGGAGAAGAGGGATGAAGAGGGAGTGGAAGGGACGCGGGTTGTCACGGTGGACGCAGCGGTAGCAGCCATGGTGTGGTAAAAAGCTGAGTTTGGGGTGGAGAAGAGTGCTTGGTTTAAACGGCATTCATCCCTGCGTTTGGGATGATACGAGAAGCCGATGGAATGTTGGTTTTGGAAGCAGGGCGAGGAGTCCGGTAGGGTCGTGGACGCACGAGAATGTTCTAGACCTGGGTCATGACGAATACGCGAGACACGGAGTGTCTTGGATCCTGTCGACCTGTCGGACCGATCAACAGCCTCGCGTCGAGGGGCAATTCGTATGCAATTATTTATTCTCAATTTCGAAGCTTTTCTTGGTTTCCAGCTTCGAGCTTGATCCAACTAATTTTTTAAACTTAAAATATTTTATTTTCATTGTCTTAGTTCAGAGATGGAAATGGAATGAGTTACAACTTTCTTAATCCTCGATGGATGTTGTTAATTAAAGATGTATCTTAACCTGTTTTTGAATGAAGTTGATATATCCTTATCCAATCATTCCATAGAGCACACTCATCTTTAGAGCATAGGCAAAATCTAATTCGCGTACTGGAACCTGGGCCTTTCCTGTATATTTAGAGATTTTGTTGATAGAAGATCATTTTGATTATTTCTTTAAATCAATAGAAATGAAATAGTTGGGTTGGGATCCCCAGGTCTCGGATACCTAAGGATGCATTTGGGCTAGATGTTTTGCATTGATCAATTCCACGTTTAAACTGATAAGCTGGCCAACTTTAACTGTAGCTGAGCACAGGCCAAGGGTTTGTAAGCCGAATGGCTTTACCTGGAATGGCCCAATATTTATGTGGCCCGAATGCATTGCTACATATTTAGCATTTGTTAGAATCCAGTTATACTAGATGCAACTTCTACGGAGTTGCATCATTTTTAAATTAGATGGTCAGTATCTTACATCATCAATGATCCAAGATATTAGATGTGAGATATAATCTCTAAATTATGTATACATCAAAAATCAAGTATTGAGAGAATCTAATTTGTTCATCAAGTGGTCAAATAATATATACTATTTAATGTTATTTAAACGGCTATTTTTGATCACTTGATGAAGGTCAGAACTAGTGGATAACATCCAACAACTGAGATCTTCAATGTAAAACTCCTATCATTCAATTCAAAAAATGTATATCTATGAGAGTTATACCATGTGTAACTTAAACCTATCTATAGATATGTATACGCATTCAAACATACAAATGTATATGCATATGTACACATATACATATATGCAATAACTTAAAAGGTGGATATGAGTGCAATATTAAATATATTCCATTTTAGTCGGGATCAAAGCACAATATGATGCTCCTAAGATCCCACAATGGTGGGAGCCTTAAGAGCATTATTATTTGGTTTTTGAAAATTTTATTAGGAAGATAAAATTGTAAATATGTTTAATTTTCAATTGCAAATCAAGCTTTAATTAATTAATATAATATAATAAATTTTTTAGTTGAGTTTTATCATAAATAGTTTAAAAATTATGATAAAATAGCTTTATCCATGCAATAAAATGCTCAAAGCCAAAACGGCCTTAGACACTTAGGCAAGTCAACAAGCTGGGATTGGGTTGTGGGTTCGATTTAGACATCTCCAACCTATTAATAGGTTGGGTTAGGTTTATATCATACTCATAAGGTTTGATATATGAACACAATTTCACTCAAACTCGATCCAATTTATCGCTTACCACTCATCCTTTGAAAGATTAGGAAGGACCTTAGAGCATAAATAAGCCTAAATTATGCATCTTATAGGGATTGAATACACAACATGTGAACAAGATTTTAGATTGAACCTGAGTTCAACCTAAGTCAAACATAAATTCATCTAATCAATCTAATAATTAAACTAACCACCAAAATTGAACTACAATTGGAAATCTTAAATTATTAACATTAGAAAAATTTCTTATCTTCTGGCATATATCTCTAAATTTTTATATACTAAGTTATTGTGAGACTCAATCCCTACTTAACCTCGAGTTGACTTAGGCACTCATCAAATAGAATTGCGAGATCCTCACATTTTTGCGTGTTAGGAGGAGGGGGGGTGAGTGTGCGTAATATCCTAAACTTGGAAGTCTTGTAATTTCATTTTAAGCATATTTTTATTCTTAGTTTAGTCTTATAGTGTGAATGATTTGAGTGGAAATCTTAAAAATATGTAAAAGCTGAAATTTTGGAGGTTATTTTGAGTTTTTTCCTATGATCCTTCCAAAAAGTTAATTAAGTCACTTATTTGGGCTTAAAATCGAAGTTTTTGTGATGATTTCAATGTTTAATAGTTGTTTTTGATCCTTGAGAGAAGTTAGAATGAAGATTTTGAAAGTTGGAATGCATTAGAATGGCTTTTGAAAAGGTTATATGAAGTTAGTTGACTCATTAGTCATCTAAACTAGTGAAAATAGCTGACTAGTGGGAAAGTAGTCGATTAGTTAGTCGACTAACCAGTTGAAACTCTTTGTAAAAATGATCTGGATCATTTTTGCCCATAGTAGTCAATTACTGTGAAAAATTTTTCTGTAAAATGAGCCTGGAACCAATTCTGTCCTTAATCAACTACTTTGAAAAATTTCTTTATAAAATTGGTTTGGGACCAGATAAATTTTACTTTCAATTGAGGACTTCCCAGGTGTCGCCCATCGCTCTCACCCAAGCACGCTTAACTGCAGGTTTACGTAGACAAAAATGTTATGTGGAATTGGTTTGAGGCTAATTTTACTTTCACTAGCTAGCATCTATACTGACTAATGAATGGATAACCCATGTTATTTATCTGATAACGGAAATTTGGCTAGGGGCATTAACAAAAATTTGATCAGGAGCATAAGTAAAATTTGGTAAAAAATCATTTGAGGATTTGATCAAGGGTAAGATAGGAAAGAAAATTGAAGGGGCAAAAATACTTGATGGAGAAGGGAGCCATGTGGGCTTTGAAAAGTGTGACTTAAGAGTAGAATGGGGCAAAATAGAAATTTCCTAGGAACATTTAAAACTCACTATCCTTTGTTGGCCCTTAAGCTACCATATGAAAAGAGAGAAAAAGAGAGAGAAATAGGAAGAAAAGGGGAGAAAAGAGAAAGAAAGAAGAGAGGATTCAGCCGTGGGGAAGAAGAGAAGAAGAAAAAGAAAAGAAGAGAAGAAGAAGAGAAAAAGAGGGAGAGAAGGAAGGGTAGAAGATTTGGTGGTTTAGCTATCCTTGCTAAGGTAAGTCCAAACCTTCCTGTGCTAGAGAATGATGTTAAAATCTCATGATTTAGAGGCAAATGAGGTGATAACATGTATATATTGTGAATCTTTGAGTATGTTAGGGATTGAAGAGTATTATGCTAAGATATTAAGGCATAGAGCATGCATGCATAGTTTCATGAAATCCTTGGTGCTTGTGACCCTAATAATGCATGTATGATGACTTAGGCCAAGAGATTGGTTCAAGGGAGCCAGAACAGGAGAAATAACAGCTATAGTAGTGTGCTAACAGCTAAGGTGAGTAGGTTTCTCATCTAGCTTTGTAAACTATTCTATGATAGCATAGTGATATTTTGCTATAAATCAAAGTATGTTATGCTAAGTATTGTATCTCAAGTAGTTAAATATGGGAAATAAAAACCCAGTTATGATGTATTTTATTTTAAAGCATATTCTAAAGCAAAGCATGAGTCTTAGAAAAAAAAGCATGAGTTTCAGCAAAGCATAAGTTTCAGAAAAAGCATGAGTTTCAGCAAAGCATGAGTTTCAGAAAAAGCAAAAGTTTCAGTAAAGCATGAGTTTAAGAAAAGAAAAGGAAACATGGGCTATAGTATGTTTCAAAGCAAAGTATAGAGTTTCATGAAAAGTATTGATTGGATAAAAACATATGTTTCAGCAAAGCATGGAATTTACTTTTCAGATTTATGTTTCAAAGCGATGCATGGGCATGCATGACTATCAATGTTTCAAAGAAAGTATAGCTGATTGTATATTGGATTATAAACTTATATTTGAGTATTTCTACAGCATACAGTATAAAGAACATTGGGCCATCTATGGGGCTGATCATCCTGTAGACTGTGCCATAGCATGAGCATTGCACACACTATTACAGTCGGCACCTCCTTGCGATTCGATCGCACTATGATCCCAAGGTCAGGGGGAATACAAGCTATATCAGCCCAGTGGGGTAGATTGCAAGCAACCCAGTGGGGCAAGAATCACAGCTTGGTAAAGAGCTAGGTTACTATATAGCCCGAGGGGGCTCAGAGATATTGGCCCATGGAGGGGGCAAGCAAAAGGCCTAGGAAAAAGGGGCAAGCTCACACTTGGGGTGAATCACACATGTGAGGGTGTCATATGATGCGGGGATCCTCGGCGCTCAGAATACTCACCCACTGAGAGTACACCTGCAGGAGGGCGATTGTAGGGATGTACCTTAGTGGTAGCACACACAGCCCATCATAATGAGATTTTGTAAAAGTGACATTATTTCATTTAAGTTATATTATTGGAAGCATAAGTTAACTTATGAGTTTTCTTATCTTATTTGAAAAGATTTATGTATCTATTATGATATGTTGTATCAGCATATTTATTGGTTTTAAAATGTGGTTCTCAGTTTTTTCCATTGTTAGATGGCTATCCAGTCACTGGGACTTAGGTCTCACCTCTCTACTGTTGAAATTTTTGGATTTCAGATCAGAAATAGCAGGTTGGCTCTTGGATGCATGATTTTGATGTGAGTTGCTAGATGTTGATGAATTGTTTGATGTCATTAGTTATATTACTTGGATTGTATATGTATTTGAAATGGATATGGATGGATGTGTATGACTGTAATCCTATAATGTATTTTGGACTTGGAGTGGTTATGAGAAATGACTTTCAATTGTAAAATGAACTTGTGAATACGATCTCTATAACAGCATAGTGATGAAAGTGATATTGCTTGGAATCATGTGATGAAATAGTATGGAAATCTTATTTATTTGAGCAGGGTAAAATAAATTGTGATGTGATCTTATGAATAGTATGAATGAAATGAACATGTCAAAATTTTAGCAAATTCAGTATTTTTGTACATGTAACTTATGACAACTGGATAGCGATCGCTTGGGCTTTATGGTACTTAGCATAAAGACTAATAGATCTCTATCCAATTTTTATAAGAAATCATGCCATCGGAAAGGGACCCGATAGGTTTTTGGTATCAGAGCCCTAGGTTATTAGATCTTAGGGGCATAAGCATGAGTTTAGTATAATGAGTATAATATTGAATGATGAACCTGATCAAATGAATTGTGTTTTGTAGGATGGTTTCTATCAGGACAAGAATGGATGGAGAGAAGCTTGATCCTCGAAAGAGGTAGAGGCAGGGGTAGGGGTAGACCCAGAAAGTCTGATAGGGAAGGCTAACCTAGTAGAGCCTTTTCTAGTGATCCACTATCTAATGGTGCAAGGGTGGAAGTATCTCAGGAGTATCTGCATGATTCTTATTCCCATTCTGCTACTCCGGTGCCAGTTGACCCATCCCAGGCACAGGCTCAGGGGCCGAGTGTGCCAGACTTGGTAGGGATGATCACTCAGCCAGTGGTAGCAACAGTGACCTCTAGTTTTAGCCTTCAGTTTAGAAATCTTGAAGCAGAAAGGAATGTAGAGAGAGCTAAAAAGTTGGGGGCTCTAGAGTTTCAGGAGACCACTGATCCTATTCAGGTTGATGTTTGGCTTCAGAGAATAGAAAGGGTCTTTGAAGTGATGAAGTGCTCTGAGGAACAAAAATTGAGTATAGCAACCTTCTTGTTAGAAGGAAGAGCACAAAATTGGTGGAGATCTTTTAGTAGTAGGTAGCTACAAGGGGTGGAAGTGACCTGTGAGAATTTTAAGAAGGAGTTCTATCAGCAATATTATTTAGAGGTGTATAGAGATTAGAAGAGGAGGGAATTTCTTAATTTAACCTAGGAAAAGATGTCGGTAGCTGAGTATGAGGCTACCTTTATTGAGTTGTCCCATTTTGCTGAAGCCTTAGTAGTGGAGGAGAGGGAGAAATGTAGGCCGTTTTAGGATGGATTAAATCTTCCAATCAAGGCTAAGACCAGAATGCAGTGTTATAGTAGTTATTTTGAGCTGATGCAAGGGGCTCTCAGGGCTAAGGAGATAGAGAAGGAGTTCCTTAGTAGGAGGTAGGAGAGGTCAAAAAGGGGTGCACCTAGTTTTCCTTCAGGTGCAGGAGGAACTCAGTAGTTCAAGAGGCCCCAGAGGGCGGGACAGTTTAGTTCCAGTCATAGAGCTCCTGCAGATGTTGGTAGAGGGTCAGCATCTGTGTCAGTATCTAGTCCTGTCCAGAGGAAGCCTGCTTATGGAGGGATGTCTCATGCTGCTAGTAGTAGAGTGGTAGGAGAGATAAGAGATCAGAGCCGTTCCTTTGGTGGTGGGAGAGCTCTACCCCAGTGTAATGTCTGTGGGAAGATGCATTCTGAGGAATGTAAGAGGGGTAACAGAGGATGTTACATCTGTGGTCAGATGGATCACTTGAAGAAAGATTGTCCCAAGAGAGTGCAGAGCAGCGATCATCCTCAAGGATCAGCTGCACCTAGAGGACAACCTGCTAGAAGAGGAGATAGTAGTATCCAAGCTTCAGCCAGTTAGATGAGATCTAGTGCTAATCAGCAAGGGATGATTCCTAGTGTTCCAAGGGCTGAAGCTAGAGTTTTTGCAATGACCAAGCAGGAGGCTCAGGTCAACCCAGATGTGGTGACAGGTATATTATCCATTTGCAATTCTGATGCTTGTGTTTTAATTGATTCTGAATCCACGCATTCATTCATAGCAGTAGATTTCATCAAGCATCTATATAAAGTTGTGAGTTTGTTGAGTAGTCGGTTGGTAGTATCTGTGCTAGTAGGGAAACCTTTTATTGCAGATCAGGTGTATAAAGATTGTGCCATTTTAGTAGAGGGCGAAGAATTATTAGCAGATCTGATTCCATTAAATCTAAAAGAATTTGGTGCTATCTTGGGGATGGATTTGTTATCAATGCATAGGGCCAAAGTAGACTGTTCAAAGAAAGAAGTAGTATTTCATACCTCAGATGGTAGAGAGATCAATTTTGTAGGAGAAAGGAGAGTGTTGCTCTCAAGTGTGATTTCAGTCTTAACAGCTAGCAGAATGCTGAGAAAGGGGTATGAAGCCTATTCAGCTTATATGGTGAATTTAGAGGATAGTGGTCCAGAGTTATTTGATATTCTGGTGGTATATGAATTTTCAGATGTATTTCCTGAGGAGTTGCTAGGGTTGCCACCAGATAGAGAGATAGAGTTCAGTATAGAGACTTGACCCTAGATACTAGACCTATAGCCAGGGCACCTTATAGAATGGCTCCAGTAGAATTGAAAGAATTAAAGGTCCAGCTTCAGGAATTGCTTGACAAAGGGTTCATTAGACCCAGTGTTTCACCTTGGGGTGCACCTGTGTTGTTTGTAAAGAAGAAAGATAGTACCTTGAGGTTATGCATAGACTATAGACAGCTCAATAAGGTAACCATTAGAAATAATTATCTCTTGTCGAGGATAGATGATTTGTTTGACCAGCTTCAAGGGGCAGCAGTGTTTTCAAAGATTGACCTTAGATCTGGGTATCACCAGTTGAAAATAAAGAAAGAGGATGTACCAAAGACTGCTTTCAGGACTAGGTATGGTCATTATGAGTTTTTGGTGATGCCTTTTGGCTTGACCAATGCTCCAACTGCTTTTATGGGATTGATGAATTAGGTGTTTCAGAAATTTTTAGATAAATTTATGATAGTGTTCATTGATGATATCCTAATCTATTCTAGAAGCAGAGAGGAGCATGAACAGCATTTGAGGACAATGTTGCAAATCTTGAGGGAGAAGCAGTTGTATGCCAAATTGAGTAAAAGTGAATTTTGGCTAAATGAGGTTAAATTTTTGGGACATATGATATTAGCTAAGGGTATTATGGTAAACCCCCAGAAAATAAAGGCAAAGTGAATTGGGAAAAACCTGCAAATCAGACAGAGGTGAGAAGTTTTTTGGGCTTGGTACGATACTATAGAAGATTTATAGAAAACTTTTCTATTATAGCTTCTCCCATGACCAAGTTGCTAAGAAAGAATACCAAGTTTGAATGGTCTAGTAAATGTTAGGAAAGTATGGATGAATTGAAGAGAAGAATGACTTCAGCTCCAATGCTCACCCTCCCAGATAGTAGTAGTGATTATGTAATTTTTAGTGATGCATCTTTCAAAGGTTTGGGGTATGTATTGATGCAAAATGGGAAGGTGATTGCCTACATCTCTAAATAGTTAAGGTCCCATGAAAAGAATTACCCTACTTATGATATAGAACCAGCAGCAGTAGTATTTGCATTAAAAGTATGGAGACATTATTTGTATGGGATGAAATGCCAGATATTTACAGATCACAAAAGCCTAAAGTATATCCTAACACAAAAAGAATTGAATCTCAGGCAAAGGAGATGGATAGAGTTGATAAAAGATTATGATTGCATTATAGAGTATCACCCAGGAAAAGCCAATGTAGTGGCTGATGCATTGAGTCGAAAGTCTACAGCAACCTTAGCTTCCATTAGAGCAGTGCAGCTACCCTTGATGTTAGAATTGAGAGAGTTAGATGCAAAGCTAGCAGTAGATAGTTCAGGAGCCTTACTAGCAAATTTTAGAGTCAGACCAATGTTGCTTGAGGAAATAAGAGAGGCTCAAGTGCAGGATCCACAATTGCAAAAAGCTAAAGAATTAGTTCAGAGTGGGTCCCAGTCAGAATTTTCAGTTAGAAGTGATGGTATATTGTTATTTAAGAGTAGAGTATGTGTGCCAGCAGTAGAATCATTAAAAGAGCAAATTTTGAGGGAAGCCCATAGTTCAGCCTATGCAATGCACCCAGGAAGCACTAAGATGTATAAAACTATTAAGCAAAATTATTGGTGGCATGGGATGAAAAGGGAGATAGCTGAATTTGTCTCTAAATATTTAGTATGCCAGCAGATTAAAGCAGAACATCAGAGCCCAGCTGGCAAAATGTAGCCATTATTTGTACCTGAATGGAAGTGAGAGCACATTACCATAGATTTTGTTGTGGGTCTCCCAAAGACAAGGAGAGGTAATGATTCTATTTGGGTGATAGTAGATAGATTGATAAAATCTGCTCACTTTTTACCTATCCAGATTTCATTTACCTTGGATAGATTAGCAAAATTGTATGTGAATGAAATTGTAAGTAGACATGAGGTGCCAGTATCTATTGTATCAGATAGAGATCCAAGGTTCACATCTCATTTCTGAGCAGAATTGCAGAAAGTTTTAGGCACTAAGTTGAGATTTAGTACAACATTGCATCCTTAAACTGATGGGTAATCTGAGAGAACTATCCAGACACTGGAGGATATGCTGAGAGCATGTGTTATTGAATTTCTAGGTAGCTAGGATGAACACTTGCCATTGATTGAGTTTGCATATAATAACAGTTATCATTCTAGCATTGATATAGTACCTTATGAAGCTTTATATGGAAGAAAATATAGAACTCCAGTGTGCTGAAATGAGGAAGGTTAAAGGAGGTTGCTAGGCCCGGAGTTGGTACAGCTCACAGCAGATCAGGTTAGAATTATTAGAACTAAATTAAAGGCAGCCCAAGATAGACAGAAGAGATATGCAGATAAGAAGCATAGGGATGTGAAATTTGAAATAGGAGATAAGGTATTCTTGAAGGTATCTCCTTGGAAGGGTATCATGAGATTTGGGAAGAAAGAAAAATTAAGTCCTCGATACATTGGACCTTATGAGATTATTGAGAAGGTTGGAATACTTGTATATAGATTGGCCTTGTCACCATAACTCTCTAAGATCCATAATGTGTTTCATGTATCAATGCTTAGGAAGTATGTGCCAGATTCCTCTTATGTGCTTCATTTAGAGCCAATAGAATTACAGAAAGATTTATCTTATGTAATAGAGCTAGTACAAATTTTGAGCAGGGAGGTTAAACAGCTCCGTAGTAAAAGAATTCCTTTAGTTAAAGTGCAGTGGCAGAACCATCAGAGAGAAGAAGCTACATGGGAGAGAGAGGATGAGATGAGATTGAAGTACCCTCATTTGTTCCAAGCTGAAGGTAGCTAAATTTTGGGAACGAAATTTCTTAAAGGGGAAAAGATTGTAATATCCTGAACTTGGAAGTCTTGTAATTTTATTTTAAGCATGTTTTTATTCTTAGTTTAGCCTTATAGTGTGAATGATTTGAGTGAAAATCTTAAAAATATATGAAAGCTAAAATTTTGAAGATTATTTTGAGTTTTTTCCTATGATCCTTCAAAAAAGTTAATAAAGTCACTTATTTGAGCTTAAAATCAAAGTTTTTGTGATGATTTCAATGTTTACTAGTTATTTTTGATCCTTGGGAGAAGTTAGAATGAAGATTTTGAAAGTTGGAATGCATTAGAATGGCTTTTAGAAAGGTTATATGAAGTTAGTTGACTCATTAGTCAGCTAAACTGGTGAAAATAGCTGACTAGTGGGAAAGTAGTTGATTAGTTAGTCGACTAAGTGGTTGAAACTCTTTGTAAAAATGATTTGGATCATTTTTGCCCATAATAGTCGACTACTGTAGGAAATTTTTCTGTAAAATGAGCCTGGGACTAATTCTGCCCAAAGTAGTCGACTACTTAGTCGACTACTTTAGAAAATTTCTCTGTAAAATTAGTTTGGGACCAACTTTAGCCACAGTAACTGACTACTTAGTCGACTATTCTGAGAAATTTTTCTGTGAAATTGGTTTGAGATCAATTTTACTCTTAATTGAGGACTTTTTGGGGGCAACCCATCAAACCAATTTCACTCTCAATTGAGGACTTCCTGGGGGTCACCCATCACTCTCACCCAAGCACGCTTAACTGTGGGTTTAGGTAGACAAAAATCTTATGTGGAATTGGTTTGAGGCTAATTTCACTCTCATTAGCTAGCATCCATGTTGACTAATGAATAGATAACCCCTGTTATTCATTTGATAACGAAAATTTGGATAGGGGCATTAACAAAAATTTGGTCAGGGGCATAAATATAATTTGGTAAAAAGTCATTTAAGGATTTGATCAAGGGCAAGATAGGAAAGAAAATTGAAGGGGCAAAAATACTTGGTGGAGAAAGGAGCCATGTGGGCTTTGAAAAGTGTGACTTAAGAGTAGAGTGGGGCAAAATAGAAATTTCCTAGGAGCATTTAAAACCCACTACCCTTCCTTAGCCCTTAAGCCACCGTATGAAAAGAGAGAAAAAGAGAGAAAAATAGAAAGAAAAGGGGAGAAAAGAGGAAGAAAGAAGAGAGGGTTCAGCCGTGGGGAAGAAGAGAAGAAGAAAAAGAAAAGAAGAAGAGAAGAAGAAGAGAAAAAGAGGGAGAGAAGGAAGAGAAGAAGACTTGATGGTTTAGCCATCCTTGCTAAGGTAAGTCCAAACCTTCCTAAGCTAGAGAATGATGTTAAAATCTCATTATTTAGAGGCAAATGAGGTGATAGCATGTGTATATTATGAATCTTTGAGTATGTTAGGGATTGAAGAGTATTATGCTAAGATATTAAGGTATAAAGCATGCATGCATAGTTTCATGAAATCCTTGGTGCTTGTGACCTTAATAATGCATATATGATTACTTAGGCCAAAAGATTGGCTCAAGGGAGCTAGAACAGGAGAAATAACAGCTATAACAGTGTGCTAACAGCTAAGGTGAGTGGGTTTCTCATCTAGCTTTGTGAACTATTCTATGATAGCATAGTGATATTTTGCTACAAATCAGAGTATGTTATGCTAAGTATTGTATCTCAAGTAGTTAAATATGAGAAATGAGAACCCAGTTATGATGTATTTTATTTTAAAGCATATTCTAAAGCAAAGCATGAGTTTCAGAAAAAAAAGCATGAGTTTTAGCAAAGCATGAGTTTCAGAAAAAGCATGAGTTTTAGCAAAGCATGAGTTTCAGAAAAAGCAAGAGTTTCAGTAAAGCATGAGTTTAAGAAAAAAAAAGAAAATATGGGCTATAGCATGTTTCAAAGCAAAGTATAGAGTTTCATGAAAAGTATTGATTGGATAAAAACATATGTTTTAGCAAAGCATGGAATTTACTTTTCAGATTTATGTTTCAAAGCGATGCATGGGCATGCATGACTATCAAAGTTTCAAAGAAAGCATAGCTGATTGTATATTGGATTATAAACTTATATTTGAGTATTTCTACAGCATACATCATAAAGAGCATTGAGCCATCTATGGGGCTGATCACCTTGTAGACTGTGCCATAGCATGAGCATTGCACACACTATTACAGCCGAAACCTCCTTGCGATTCGATCGCACTATGATCCCAAGGCCAGGGGGAGTACAAGCTATATCAGTCCAGTGGGGCAGATTGCAAGTAGCCTAGTGGAGCAAGAATCACAGCTCGGTAAAGAGCTAGGTTACTATATAGCCCAAGGGGGCTCAGAGATATTGGCCCATGGAGGAGGCAAGCAAGAGGCCCAAAGAAAAGGGGCAAGCTCACACCTGGGGTGAACCGCATATATGAGGGGTGCCATGTAGTGCGGGGATCCTCGGTGCTCAGTACACTCACCCACTGAGAGTACACCTGCAGGAGGGCGACTGTAGGGATGTACCTTAGTGGTAGCACACACAGCCCATCATCATGAGATTTTGTAAAAGTGGTATTATTTCATTTAAGTTATATTATTGGAAGCATAAGCTAACTTATGAGTTTTCTTATCTCATTTGAAAAGATTTATGTATCTATTATGATATGTTGTATCGGCATATTTATTAGTTTTAAAATGTGGTTCTTAGTTTTCCCCATTGTTAGATGGCTATCTAGTCACTGGAACTTAAGTCTCACCCCTTTACTATTGAAATTTTTGGATTTCAGATCAGAGATAGCAGGTTGGCTCTTGGATGCATGATTTTGATGTGGATTGCTAGATGTTGGATGAATTGGTTGATGTCATTAGTTATGTTACTTGGATTGTATATGTATTTGAAATGGATATGGATGGATGTGTATAACTGTAATTCTATGATGTATTTTGGATTTGGAGTGGTTATGAGAAATGACATTCAATTGTAGAATGAACTTGTGAATACGGTCTTTATAACAACATAGTGATGAAAGTGATATTGCCTAAAATTATGTGATGAAATAATGTGGAAATCTTATTTATCTGAGCAGGATAAAATAAATTGTGATGTGATCTTGTGAATAGTATGAATGAAATGAACAAGTCAGAGTTTTTAGTAAATTCAGTATTTTTGTGCATGTAACTTATGATAATTGGATAGGGATCGCTATGGCTTTATGGTACTTAGCATAAAGACTAGTAGATCTTTATCCAATTTTCATAAGAAATCATACCGTCGGAAAGGGGCCCGATAGTGTAGATGGCTACTTTAGGAGTTATAGGCATGCTGATACCCTAAATCTCTAATTCCCTCTTCAATTTTTCCACTTCTTCTCTTTTTTTTAAACTTAATCTCCTCCCTTGGTTCAACTAGCCACTGCCATAAAGTATCATCTCTCTTTTTCCTCTAAGTCATTGATTTTCATCACTGAACCCTTCCTTCTTTTTCTTACTAGACCTTCATCACCTATTGATGGTTTTTTTTTATCCATCATTATAAGAAAATCACCACTTTAATCCTTATTCCAATCGAACACCCTCACTTTTCTTCATTAGCCTTCCTTGTTTCATCATTGCTCCACCTGATGTCATCAAATCATGCCAAAAATTGTTCAAACTAGCCTTGTGAACCTAATCGAGTGGTTGGTGTTAACTTTCTCCCCCAGTTATCCCCTTTATTTTTTCTTATTGTTTTCACTCGCCTATTTCTTTATGATTGAACTACGACAATCATTATCATGTTGCTAGAGCTATCTTGATCTAACAACTAAACCAGTGAGCTAGGGCCAATCAATTGTTAAGACCATTGCTCAGCCATTAAGACCATGCCTGACCATTGGGACCCCTCTTCCCCTCAATCTTCTTCTCTATTTTTTCATTCTTTCTCTCTCATGCTTTGTGGGATACATAACACCAACTAAAGACATTGCTTTAGCCTCACCATTAAAACATTTGTTAGCCCTTCAATGCAATTCTCTTAACCAACAAGATGCAAGGATTGCCTTTTATTGGTGTAGTGCTACTTAGATCTTGGCCATTGAACGACAAACCCTTCTCTCTCTATTTCTCTCTCTCCCCCTCTCATTCTCACTCATAATAATGTCCTAAACCAATAGGTTGTATTTTTTTACTTTCATTGAGATTCATTTATGTCTTTAGACTAAATCAAGCCAAGAGATGTTTTGTTATTGGTGTTGAAATTGTACACCTATCGGTGGGTTTCTTAATGCCTCACCATCTTTTTTCACCACTATGAATTCTTGATTCATGCCCTTAATCCTCTCTCATCATATTTTTATTTCTTCCCTAATTTAGGATAGGTTTATCTTGGGTAGGTAGGTAAGTATCTAGAGCTGGAAAAGACTACCATAGGTTCTATCTCCCTAACCCACTAACTGAGGTAAAATGTTAGTTCTCTATTTTCATTGGGTTGGGCCATAGAAAACCTAAGATTAAGGGGAGGATGGAAGAGCTGGATTTTAGAATTTAATGAATTAGAAAATTAGTGATTAGTTATTAAAACTAGTGAGGTCGGTTTTAAGATTTTGTGATACCAAAATATAATTGGGTATATTGGGTATGATTGTGGACTGAGTTAGCATTAATCTTGATTGAATTTTACTTCTTGAGGTAAGAATCTTCTAGGATGCTTATTTGCATAAAAGTGCATCAAGTACATGTGTATCATACTGAAGACAAATATGACCACTATGATAATATTGGCATTTTAATATTATTAGCAAGATAGTTATGTTTAACTAATAAAATTTAGACTTGCATAATTGGATGGCTAGGCCAAAGTCTCCTTGATTGATATTCTATATAGACTTCGATTTGTGCATTTGTATTATAATATTGATGGCTCAATAATGTATAAGTATGATCATTTTAATTTATTTTGTATGGAATGCGATATTAGATTGCACTTTAATATGGTAAGCATGGGAGTTCATTTAATTAATTAATTTATAATTACTGAAACTTTTGCGATTGGTTTGTTGAGCTATAGGTATTTGGACCAACCATATCATTGTTATTTGCTAATTACAAGTTAAAGTGTGATATTATGGTTTGCTAGTCATGAGTTAGAGTATGGTATTATAGTTTTCTAGTCACAAGTTGGAGCATGATATTATGGTTTGTCAGCCATGTACTGCAGTATAACACTATTGATTGCCTTATCCTATGTAGGAAATATGAACTTATAGATTATCCTATTATGAGTGAAAAATATGACCTTATCAATTATCGTATTATAGGCAGAAAATGTGATACTATCAATTACCTCATCACAAGCAAAAAATATGACTATGGCTAGTCTAAAGCCCACAGATGACTTAATGTTATTTGTACACACTTATAGATATTGAATCAGTTCTATCAAATTGATCAAAAGGATTTGTTACTAAAATTTATTATTAATTACAATGGTTATTTGGATATTGTATAGATATATCATATCTATTGAGTAACTGATGTAAAGATAAAAATAACAGTTTTTTTGATGGTATTGGTATATCAAGTCTATTGAGTAGTTAAAAACAAGAATAACTAGGCCTTAATTCTAAATTAATTGGAATCAGCTTCATGGCTCCTTTATCCACTTCGCTCAATTTAGAGGCTATAGTTTTTGAAAATGTAAAAATATTAAATTTTTACTATTTCCTCCTATATGATTTTTAATCAATCTTTACTTTGTTCTTCTACATATATCAAATTACTTCTTCATATTAGTGCATTCCTACGTATTAATCATACATGTCCAAATCATATAAGTTATCCTTCTATCAATTTATTTCTTATAAAGCTAAATTTGACTTTGCCTATGAAGGATATATTCTTATGCCTATATTTAGCTCCACCTATATTTTGTAGGTAGCTAATCCCAAGCTTGAATAAAGAAAGATTATAATGGATTGATAGTTATTATAAATAATAGTCATATCTTATTAATATGAATATGTTAAGCTATTGAAATAGATATCTAAATTTTGATTATATTGAAAAGTACATTTCAGGATTACTGCATGCCTATAATTATTTATATAGTCATATCTGTTATTGAATGTTTGAGATTATTTATGACTCTACCTACGTGTATGGGAATTTTTAGTGTGCTATTAGCCTATGCCATATTTTACTTGCCTTTTCAAAGCTACAAGATGTTTAGTTTTAGGCTATGATTTTTGATTCGATGTGAATAAAATAATTAGGTTATTTTTGATGGTGGATGAAATCATGAATTTGAATTGAATAGCTTTCATATTATTATTGGTGGAATATTTTGTTCAGAATTTGGTTAATTTTCTAGGTCTTGCCTACTCTCTTAAAGCTATATGCTAGTGGATATAACGTTACATCATATGCCTAGCCCATAGAGTATTTCATCCATAATAAATATAATATGCTACGCTGTAAACACTTAATGTTATTATTAAAAAAATACATAAACAAAATTTATATAGTTAACTAGGGTTTAGAAAGAAATTTGGAAAGCTTTATTTCATTTTCATCTATAAATAGTTGTCGTATCTGTCTGATAAAACTTCACTAACTTGAGACAAGTCTCTTGACTCCGTGAACCTGAGTCACATCTCTTGACCCGAGTCTTGCGACAAATTCACGGTGAGTGAGCCCACTTTTTTTCGAATCAATATTGCGGGAAAAAAAAGGCATCTTCATCGAACCAGACAATAACGACAATGGAGCCTCCCTCCATCGGCATCACTAGTGGATTTAGCTAATGTTACAGCATATGACGAAGGCTCTTTTCAAGTGGCTCCAACCTCAACACAGAAGGGAAGAACTGTCAAGTGCCGTATAATAAAATTGCAGCAACAGCAGCGACGACGAAGGGACCTCTGGTCAGTCCCGAACAACGATTCTCTGCTGGAGATCCAACTTTATGTATTACATCGAAGCTGGCTGGCATCAATAAACTAACGAATGGAGATTTTTTGCACGATGTTTTTTAAAATCAGCAATCAGTATATATATTAAAAGCGTATACGGTATCGTCACATGGAGACAAAAGGAGAGAAAAATTGATGATTTAGACGTTTTTGGCTGAAGGCACAAGTTGTGAGGCGGGGCCACAAAATATCGTCCAGAGTCACCGAAGCATGACGGGACCAAAGGAGTCTTGCACCGAGGTCACGCCATTTAGATACATGTATGGTAGATGAATGGAGCTTGTTATTAGTGTTACAATAATCACTAATTTTCTTAGGATCTCCTTTTTGGACTGATTTCTTTTTGCTTAATTTCATCTTATCTTAATTTGTCCCCCGCAAAGCAACCTTGGGGAATGGAAAGTAGTAACCTGCATTGAACTGTACTTTGTCGTCAACAACAGTGGCAAGGATCACATATTAATGATTTAATTTCAAAATATGGTCCGAGTCAGAACAAGCTTTTGCAGCGTAGACCAAGTAAACCACCACCTACAAACATGTGAGTGGATCGATGCCACCTACCCAATGCACCCTGTAATATGGGCAGAATCATTTCCTCTATTAGTGTTGGAAGCCATCATGCAAAGTCGAGTGGTCCATCAGCGCAGCGAATTCCAACTTCCCACCGAGTTGCCACCAATGGTCGCTCGCCCTATTATTACGTCCCAAGAAAGCTCAGCCACTAAAGCCCATCCTCTTAATTTCACCCACATAGACTTTGGGATTGCAACTGCTCCGAAGGATCCCCAGTTCCCCTTCTTTTCTCACCCTTCACCATGGACTACCCAGCGCGGCAGAAGAATCTCCTCCTCTCAAAATATCATCGTCGGCCCCCAGTCCGGCGGGTGATCCTGGAAGTCCCTGAAACGTGGGTGGGTGGGTGGCTGGCTGGCTGGCTGGCTGAGAAAGCTGGCCCATGTAAACTTGGACTCTATAAGCTCTGTGCGTGTAGGACAGACAACGTCAATGTTCATTTCCTACTCTCTTTTGACCCATTGTTTTATTTACAGTTTTTTGTTTGTCTTTTTTTTTAAAGATTCTCTATGCTAAGAGGCCCAAAGCACTGAGATCAAAAAAGACCCTACGTCCTCCCAACCCTTACCTTCTTTGAGAACCATCAGATCACCCGGTAGGGCCAAAATAAACGCGTAAATCCCACCCCACGACTCATACATCAGTAAAGAAGTGCACAGCATCAGGAAGAGGACTGCTACCTTCTCTCCACATATTGTTCTCTGAAGAAGAGAGAGAGAGAGAGAGAGAGAGAGAGAGAGAGAGCAAGGGGAAGATATGGGTAACTGTGTGTTCAGAGGTTTCGGAGAGGGAGGTGGCTTGATGATAAAGGTGGTGACATGCAACGGCGGCGTGATGGAGCTCCACCCGCCGGTCACGGTGGAGTGCATCACCAATGGGTTCCCCGGCCATGGCATAACTTTCGGAGCCGCGATCTCTTCTCGAAGCCGCTTCTTCACAACGAAGAGCTTGTCGGAGGGAACCTTAATACTATCTGCGTCCCCTCAGCGAGTCACACATGGGTCTCCCCTCGATCGTCGCTCCTTACCGCATGTCCTTCGACCACCATGGGTTCTGGAGGCGGCAAGACACGGAGATGGTGCCCAAGTTTCATGCCAACGGTGGCAATGGAGGTGGGAGTTGGTGGGGTGTGGAAGGTGAAGCTGGTGATAAGCCCGGCGCAGCTCAATGAGATCCTGTCTCAGGATTCGCGCACCGAGGCGTTGATAGAGAGCGTGAGGACGGTGGCCAAGTGCGGGAACGGGGCAGCCTCAGTCGCGAGCTCAGATCAGTGGAAGAAACTTGGCCAGGCAGCCGGAAAGCCTCTTCAGAGAGCATGGATGAGCAGGCCTGCAAGGCAGAAGTTTGTTTCTTCTCTTTCTTAGGCTTGTCCCAATAATAACATATAATTGGGAGTTAATGTTATATTGTCTCTGACTCTATTCCCTTTCTATATTACTTTGATGTCTGTATTCTCTGGGGGTGTGCTTTTCTTTCCTCCTTTTTCTATTGGAGTATTGGTAGCATCATGGGGGAGCATGTGGAACTATCCTTCGCCATTGTGTTCCTTGTTTTTCTTTTCCTTTTTTTACATTTTCTTTTTCGTGGGAAGAAGAGTGAAATGTAAAGACTGACAAAAGGCATCTTAGAGGATGGATTGGCTTTCTTTGTTGCCGGGCGGGCTGTTGGATTCAGCGCAGTCTCCAGGTGCTTGGATCTATCACCCATCCAAAAACTTTGATTTGTATACCATGTAAGGTGGAACTTCGGTCTGTGGT